>LGRX02028848.1:0-12716 GCA_001247695.2 Cymbomonas tetramitiformis | reverse complement strand
CGTTCATTAGCTAATGAACGGCCTCTGGTCAAAGCGAAATTTTTCTTGGACCTTGTGATAGATTGTGTAATCTTGTTCATCACAGGAATGTGGAATATTGTATCATAAATTTCTAAATAAATTTCATAAAGTACATTCGCGACGCGTTGGTCGAGTTGGTACGGCGCTAGGCTACGAACCTCGCACGCGTGGGTTCGATTCCCACTAAGGGTGTAGGTTGCGCAGATTTAAGGCGTGGCGGAGAGTGCTGACGAGCACGCGACGGCCGTCCCGCCTGCAGACGTGCAGTGCTGGTGTGCCTGGGTGGGGCACTACGACAGATGCTCGGAAATATGTTTTTGATTGAACGTGCAAAGGTACACAATTCGGATTTTATAATATACTGGATCAGGGCCAGATTGAGGTACAAACGATAATTCGGTTCCGAGTTCTGAAGGCTAAACACTTCTCAAGTGCTCCACTTATTCACTCGTCACTCAGGTTGCAGGGTCAACCACTCGGCAGCCGATGTCACACTTCGGCTCAACGTTCAATTCCCGATCCGATCTCATTTCTAATTCCGATTCGTCATTCTCGATTCTGATGCTATGTCGACAGACTGACACGATGACTGCCACACAGTACTGTCATACTACTGTACTGTCATACTGTCATACTGTCATATATATATAGCCCTGACATCTGATATTCGATTTCATTGTCTTTTCGACCCCGATGCGAATCTGACCATTCTTCGAGGGTCTGACTGAGTGCCACGATGCCACCCCCCACAGTACTGTCATACTACTATAGTGTCATAGTGTCATAGTGTCATACCCCGGACATCTGGTACTCATTCTCATCGTGATTTCAAGCCCAATTTCACTGTCATCGTGCCAATCCCAGATTACTCCCGATGACACACATACGGACGCATAGGCATATCGGCTCACGCTGTGCCTCCGGGCACAACTCTCCCCCCTTAGGAGTGGTCTACCTCCTGGGATCACTCCGCTAAGGTACCCATCTAAGTTCCAGTTCTTAGGTTTTCTGGTTCCTTTCTGTTTCCAGTTCTTAGGTTCTCTGGTTCCTCTTCGAGCACAACTTGCCTGCCGCTACCAGGGCACCACTTTCACGAAGGAGGGTGCCGCTTGGAATCTAAAGCGGGTCTTCAGTCTTGCGGAGGCGTAAATGTCGGAAAAGTTGTCGCAGCAGGGGCGCTGGTACGGGATATACGCTCGCGGATTGGCCCGCTCCAGTCTGCTGCGGATGAGGTCCCAGCTGAGCAGTCTCTGGATGAGCACCGGTTGCCCATCTGCACGCACATGGTGTCGAAGCAGTGCAGCGTAGCAAGGGCGTGGGTGGTGCTGAATTCGTCCATATGCAGGTGGGCTTCATGTACTGCGTACCGTACATGCAGTAGGTACACACCAGCGGGGGAGGAAGCTGGCGCATCATGGGGCGGAGCCGCAGCGCGTTGGGGAAGCGACCTCTGGGGTTCTCCATGAACCAATGTTTTGGCTCCAAGTAGTCAATGATCTGCAATGCCCGTCGTACGATTTTGTCAGCTTGGGGAAGATCAGGGGGTCCTCCAGTGGTGCGCGCTTGACTGTACTGTCTGCAGGGGGGACTAGCCCAAACGACATCGAAGAATCCAGGCGGGTATTGTTTGTAGTCCCACTGTAGGATGTCTTGCACGTGAGTGGGATGCCAGATGTGTTCGGAGTCGAGAGTCACCACTGAAGCGGAGGGGAAGCAATTCAGGAATTCTCTTTCTACCGATCCGGTACCACTGAAAAGTACAAGAATTCTGGGCATGCGGGTTGCTTCCGTCTGGATCGCCAGTAGCTCTGTCACCAGTGCCAACGACCCATCCTCTGTGCGTTCTTGACGTTCCCACAGGAGAGGGGTATCCTGTTCCATCTGTTCGAGCTGGTCCAGCTCATCACAGGGATTAGTGATGAGGTGAGCCAGAGTCATCCCAGCTTGAGCAGAGTGACGGCCACGTTGCTCACGTCGCCGAGTGGCTTCGTCGCGAACTTGTGCTTCCATGCGCAGCCTCGCTTGTTCAAATTCACGAAGCTGTTGAAGTGGACCTCCGCGTTCGAGTTTGTCACGCGTCCTCCATTGGTCATGAGCTTTAGAGTAGCCAGTCCAGCGAACTTTCCATTCTTCCACCTCTTTTCCTCGAACAGACCGTACTCGGCGTGCAAGGATGCGCTCAACATGTGCTTCCTTCTGACCGTCCACTACCACCTCTTCAGGTACTGCCAGGTGATCACGTGCGGCGAAAGCGGCTTGACCGCTGGTGTACGGCTTGAGGCGGTGTTGAGCGAACACGTCATGTATCCGCCAGTGAGGAGGGAGGCGTAGGCGGTAGGCTACTGGGGCTCCCCTGTCGGCCTCTGGCATGGTCATCTGCATATCACTGAAGAAGCGTTCGGTCACGGGGACTGGTCCATGCCAGCGTTTGGTCAACTTCCTACAGATGGAGCGATCCATCACCTTCTCTGTAAGGTGTTTCGCTTCTATCCAGACCAGATCTCCAACAGCATACTCTCGCTGTCCGTGCCTGCGATCAAACTGCTCGCGCTGTCGCTGTTGAGCCAGCTCCAACCGCTGTCTAGCGTCCCGCAGCTGCGACGAAATTTCGCGGCCACTTCGTGTGCGGTACCTACTCCCCCTGTTCGTCGCCCAGCGGTGGACTGTGCGGCCTCTAGGAAAAGGTCCAACTGTGACAGCGGCGAGAACCCAAACACCAGCTCAAATGGTGTGAAGCCAGTATACTCACTTCTGGAGTCATTGATTGCAAACTCCACGTTAGTGGTGTACAAGTCCCAGTCCTCCACATTGGCGTCTACGAAGGACCTGAGCATGTCCTCAATAACTCTGTTGCTGTGTTCCGCCTGGCCGTCAGACCTAGGGTTGTACGGCGTAGTGCGAGCCACTTTTACTAACACCCATTAGTCTCATGAGTTCCTGCCAGAAGGCATCCTGAAACCGCGGATCACGGTCAGAGACGATCTTCATAGGCGCGCCATGCAAGCGCCACACCGAGTCAAAGTAGATCCTGGCCACTACAGCTGCAGAGCTGTCCCCGAAGTTCATTGGTACGACGTGGACCATCTTCGTCAGCTTGCACGTGAAGGCCACGAAGGCGTCGTTACCTCTCTCTGATACTGGTAAGCCGGTGATGAAGTCCACTGCGACATCTTGCCATGGTCTGTTCGGGATGCTGTGAGGATTCAGCAGCCCATCCGGGTAAGTTCCCCGTGGTCTCACGGATTGGCACACTGCGCAGGATGCTACTCAGGTGCCTACGTCCTCTGCAGCACCACGCCAATAGAAGCGGCGCAGCACTCTTTCCAGAGTTTTGTCTCTTCCAGTGTGACCTGAGGACAATGACTCGTGGGCATGACAAATCACTACCTCCCGAAGTGGAGAATCCTCCCCCAGCACCAACTGATACCTTCCTGCTGCGGTTCTCCAAACTACCTCACCCACCAGCCTGAAGTCCTGTAGGCATTGATGCGGCGCTGCCTTCACTTTCTCCCGCAGTTAACGGAGTGACCCCTCTCGGGTGTACTCTGCTTTCAGCGCACGCAGGAACTTCGAGTCTGACTGCTGGGAGATCGTGTCTCTGAAGTCTGCCGCTTCACCCGTCCTTATCACAGCGGGAGTCGTCCGCGGATGTCTCACGCGTGCTGGCTGAGGTTTGGCAGGAGGGGCGTGCACTATCAATACAGGCCAGCGGAGGTCGAAAGCCTTCCCATCTGGGTTCTCGAAGAACTGATTAGGCTCGCCCTTGTCGTCGTGAGTAGGGACGACCTCCACGATCTGCATATTGGCCTTCCTGAATAGCTTGCGCCACGCGGGGAGCTTGGACTGGTGATCTGGCAGGACAAAGACCGCAGAAGTGTTCTCCGGGTCCGCCTTCCATTCTGCGATGTACTTGTTCAGAATTGCCTCCACAGTGATGTGTTTGGAGTTATATGGAGGATTGCACCAAACCCGAAGACCCCTCCATTTCTCAGAAAGGCAGTTTGTCCAAAATCGATCCGCCTGTCTGTTGCGGCCGCCAAGGTCACAACAGGCGTCCACGTCGAAGGGTCCAAACTTCTCGGCGTACTTCGAGGAGTACTCTGCTCGAACACGCCAATTCTGCGAGTCCTCTAGGGGACGAGCCTGTCGCTTCTGTGGGGGAAGGATCGAGGGTGAAACTGACTGCTGGAGCGTCTTCTGTGGGTGTGGTGAGCTCACTGGCGGCTTGTCAGTAGGCGCCGCCGGTGTATTAGCTCGTGATGTAGGCGCTCGCGTCTTCGGTGACACTGACTGTGGAGGTGCTGGGGTCGTAGAAGCTTTCCCAGCCCGTGACATGCTCCTCGTTATCCTTATCCGAGGTGGAGCTCGGTCAGGGGGTTCGCGTGGAGTTTCTGCCGGCTTCGCGCTTTTGGCTTCAGGCCAGTCAGGCATGTCGAAGTCGAGGCCATCTCCCTTCGCCCCTTCATAGAGCTTCGGATTAACGAGAGCGATGGTCTCCCCCAGGTCCATGGCTTGCTCCGCCACAGAGAGGGTTTCCACTGCTGAAAGCCAAGAATCAACCGTCTGGGCCCATTGGGGATGAGCCGCGGGTGGTGAACTGGTGAAGCATTCAGACTCCAGCGATGCCAGGGGGTCCTTCGGCAGGTCTGAGGTGGGGTCGATCACTCCTGCTTCTTTCAACCCTTCTCGAACGTCCTTGTCCTTGAAGTCAGGTCTTCTGGACAAGGCGTCCGGTACCAGCAGTAGTGCCCCCTTGATGTACTCCATGCGCGGGACTCCCACCTCCACCAGATCCATGTACCAGCGCGCCTGTCTGCGGCTGAGCTCTCTCCCAGGTTCCATCAGCCATTCAAGGGGGCGGTGATCGCCCTGGATGCGGAAGTTGGTGAAGATGAGGTAATGCCGCCAGGTGACGATGGTACAGTGGTGCAGGGCGCCTAGTTCTCGCTCGCCAGTGTGGTAGTTCTGCTCAGCAGCTGAGAACTGGCGGCTCTCGTATGCTATCACGCGCAGGCCGAGACCATCTCCGTTGTCTTGCATCAGCACTCCCCCAAGGGCGATGCCACTGGCGTCCGTCTGCACCACAAAAGGTGCTGTGCCGTCTGCGGCACCCTTAATGTTGGGTAAGGCGAGAACTGGTGCTGAGGTGAGGGCCTTCTTCAGTTCCTCGAAGGCCCACTGCTGCATGGGACCCCACTCCCAGGGTACGTCCGATTTGGTCAGCCGGGTGAGGGGCTGAGCGATCTCGGAGAAGCAGTGAATAAATCTGCGGTAATACCCCGCCAGGCCCAAGAATTGCCTGACGTGGGTAACCGTCTCCAGCTCTGGCCAGTCTCTCACTGCAGCCACCTTGTCATGTTGGGGTCTACAGCCGTCCGCGGAAATGCAGTGACCAAGGAACCGCAAGGATTTCTTCAACAGTTGACACTTGGACCTTTTGAGGAAGACGCCCTTCTCCCTGCACGTCAGGAGCAACTGCTTGACGTGTTCGTAGTGCTCTGCGGCGGTGTTGCTGAAAACGACCACGTCATCAATGAAGATCCGGACAAAGGGGAGATGGCCCAGAGCCCGCTCCATTCGTCGCTGATACTGAGATGGCGAGTTCTGCAGTCCCTGTGGCATGACCAACCACTCATATGACCCCATCTGGGTGGTGAAGGCGGTCTTCTCGACGTCTCCTGGAGCCATCGGGACTTGCCAGAAGCCATCCACCGCGTCGAATGAGGAGAAGAACTTCGCACCCTGCATCTCGTCGAACATCATCTGGATGTCTGGAAGAGGGTACTTGTCCTTCACTGTCTGGCGGCTAAGAAGCCGGTAATCGATCACCAGTCGCAGCTCCTTGGGGTTCCCTGGTTTGGGAACCATCAGGCAGGGAGCTGCATAAGGGCTGGACGAGGGTCGGATGTAGCCCTTGGACATTAAGGTCTCGACGCGCTCTCGAAGTTGGCGGAGTTCCTCTGCTGACTTCTTGTAGATGCGCTGGCAGGGCGGCCCCTTCTTGCTCAGCTCAGGGTCCAGGTTGATGTTGGCCTCATCTTGGGGATCATGTCTGAGACTATCAATGTTCGGTAGAGCAGTCGTCATCTCCTTCTTGTACTCCTCACCCCAGAAGTCCTGAAATTTGAGGGTCCACTCGGGGCCCACTTCTGCGTCTTCAGTACTGTATGTGAATGGAACCCGGCCGGTGCACTGCGTGTGGAATTACAAAAATAATAATACGACATATCCAGAAGTGCCAAAAATCAAGGACTCCCGTCAGACAGGAATCAGGGTCCCACGACCCGACTGCCGACCCCAGCCTTCTGCATGCGGGCACATGCCCCTCGTGCCAAAGGACTGAGGCCTGCAAATACTATCATAACCCTAAAGAGTACAGACTAAGGACCTAAAATGCTGAGCTAGGGCTGAAACCCTCAAAAAGCATAATTACCCGCTCCAGCACAGAGTCAGGCATGACAGCAATAGCAACGCCATCACCTAGCAAAGCCTACTGAACAGTGCCTAGATGAGAGGCAGCATGAGGCAGCTTCGCAGCCCTCCACCGAAGGATCGCTATAGCTACCTCTCATCACAGCGGTCGGCACTGAACAGGCACAGGTCCTAGTCTCCTCTACCTACACTCTAATGAGCCGACTGCCCCTCTGCGGGCCGGATCTGCACGGCCTCCAGCTCAGAGCCCAGCTGCTCCAGGTCCTCCAAGTCCTGCAGCTCCTGCACGGAAAGCGGCCTCTCCTCCTCCGTACCTGAAGCACAAGGGAGGGCGGGTGGGAAAGTCCACACAATCACAGTAACACGGCAAGAGGCCCTCTCAGTCCGTTGCTGGCCTCTTAGGCCTCCGACTGATCAGAAAACCTCAGTTTTCAGATCTGCTCCGGATGACAGTCATACTGCCTGTCATCCTACACTGATCAGAAAACCATCAGTTTTCTAATCAGCTGCGGCTACATAGCCCAGCTTGCATGACACATATGACACATATGTGAATGGAACCCGGCCGGTGCAAGAAAGACCGCAGAAGGCTGGAGCTCCGCCCACTGCACCACACAGTCTGCTAAGTGTACCCCGTCGGGACACAGCAAGACCCACCACGGCTGGAAAGTCCAGACCGGGGCCACAATGGAGGCTGCAGCCCTCTCAGCCTGCAGAAACAGCAGGAGCCTCCCGATCATCCGAAAAGGCGGGTTGCACCAGTTGACGTGCTCCCGCCAGTCCGTCTGACCGAAAGTGTCAACCCCCGACGTACCTGGACAGTGCCAAGCACTGTTGAAGGAGGGGGCACCTGCACTGTCAAAAACAAGACAATTCTTGTCAGTTGCAAACCTGTCCCGGGTGTGCCTCCACCCCCCGGCTGTGCTAGGACAACATACTGTGTCATGCGCGGATGACTCAGCGGTGTCATACATGCTAGCAGTGCCATACGCGCCTTACGATATTAGCGCCCGAGACCCCTGTTGAGGAAGAGACCCCCCTTAGTGGGAGTACACGGTACTAGTGTACGGTGTAATAAGGTGTCATAGTGAAGCACTGACACCTCATACTGCATGATACTATAGTAGAAGCATATGATAGGTTAATGAGACTTGGCCATGCTGACTAGGATTAACTCAGGGAGTTGAGTGAATAAGTAATGGCCAAGGCCAAAGAAACAGTGGAGTTTCCAAGAGTAAATACAGCCGACATGGCAAAAGATGTAATCCTAATTCTTACCTGCAAGTATATGTAGTAAGTCGGGACATAGATCCTAAGAGTGACATAGCTCACTATGGCCTTATAAAGCATAATATAGAACCTTGCTTTATATGAGTCCCATCACAAGTAGTTACAGTGTCTGTTAAGTAGAGGGTTTAGTACTGCCTCCTACAAAATGGTATCAGTGTGCTACGCACCACCACCACCACCACCGCTTCCACAAAAATTTTCTGCTTTGAGATTGTGACTTTTCCGTCGAATTTACGTGTGCCTCGGTTTTTCGGATGGAATTTGGGCTCTCGAGTTACTGGCGCGTTACATAGCTTTGAGTCAACTGGCCAGTGACGTTGTTTGCGGCTTCCTTCGGCGAGATGACTTGTGGCGCTGTCAGAATTCTTCTTCAAGTTTCTTGTGAGACGTAGTCTTTCTTCGCGGATTGCTTCATAATGGTTTCTTCGTGCAGCTGCGCGTGCTTTGCAGTCTTATCTGTTGTGAGTGCCTGGTGCGCACGCAGTTCTTCGCTTGGATGTTCGTTGTGGCGTTTGTTCCTCAGCAACAAAAGTTCTTAGAATTGTCCAATGCAGCATATACTTTCTTCGCGCTGTGATCTGTGATGGAAAATTTCGGCTCGCCATGGGAGGGCTCCTACTGTGGCACAGTGTGCCACAAATAAAGTAGCCCAGTGCTATCTTTCGTCTTGCGTTCGCTCTGCGCCTGGGACTTTCAAATTACCTTTACAAATTATGGCAATTTTTGCGGGTGCTGCTTAAATTCGGGTTTGAGAATGGTCAAAATTCTACTTCTGGCTCTGGCCCTTGTGTTCGCGCTCTGACGCGCTGGTCAACGACTCGTCGTTTTTCTTGCTCGCTGGCAATTTTGCGCCGTTAATTCTTCTCGGGAGTTGTGCCAATTGGTCAGTGTTTTCCGCGGAATCTTCGTCTACTCTCTGCTCTGCGATTGGGATGTGTGCGCAACGTTCAAAAGGCTCGGGATTGGCGTGATGTAGCTTCGGATTAGCGTTATTCCGCTGGCGTGCGTGTTCTTCGTCACGTGTCCTTGCGACTATGCGGGATGAGGCAAGTTTATGGCGGGGAATCTGAAAATTTGCTCCGACTTTGAGAGGAATTCCTGATTTTGTTGCAATTCAGCACTCCAGCTTTCTTAACAGTGGCTAACCCTAAGTGGTATCGCGTTGTGGCGTTGCTTTGGCTTCTGTGAGCCGATCGTTGACCAATTTTGCTCAATTTGTTTTCGTCTTGAGTCTTCAAGTTCGCTGGAAGGCTTTTGCTGGAATTTGGTGGCGGCGGTTGGTTGTCTGGTGTTAAACCTTGGCTTCTGCGTCTTCTCTCTCATACTTTTATCGCTTGCGGCGGGAGCTAGCGAATCTTCCTCGGTTGATTTGTGTGTTTCTCCACCTACGTTTGGCGCTCCTGGGTTGGCGGGATTGCACTTGCGGCTTGAGCTTGAGGCTCTTCGCTTGTGCTCGCTTGGCAGCTCCGACGGCATGGCGCTTCCAGATCCTGGCATGACAGCGGGGGGGAGGAGCTGCGAGATACAGTGCTGGATGCCAGGAATAGGTCTTTTGTGTTTGCGCGAGACGTCCACGAGGCGCAGCAAAGTGCACCACAGGCGGCGGTGCGGCTCGGTGCGTCCGCGGCGGCGCTGCATAGTGCGCCACCAGCAGCGGCGCGGCACTTGGCGCTTCCAGCGGCGGCGCGGCACTACTATGGCCAAGGCCAAGCACTGGGAGTCAGTTCGCGATCTCCGACAACACAGTGGGAAGCAGAGCCGGAGGTGGCACGCGGCTTGCGGCATCCCACGCATGGCTCACGACAGCGGGTATGGCTAGCGCGCGGTGCAGAGCTTGCGACGAGTGGGTCGCTAAGGCAAGCCCCGCCAGCTACTGCCACGGGGCCAGCAGCAGATAGCTCGCGACACCGACAACGAGAGCACTTATCGCATAACGCACAGTTAGCAGCACGCATCCCACGCGTGGCCATGCCCCTCACGCTCAGCACGCGGTGCCCAGCGGTCCGCGTGGATTTGCAAGCCTCGACGCTCTGCAAAGACGCGCCGGCACCCAAGGCCGACCACGACATAGCATGGACCTATCAGGACCTCCTGTATGCAGACGGTAGTTGGTGCCCCCCAGAGCCGCAGAAGCACGATGCCCAGCGACCGGCGCATGACGCACTGCTGCTTGCCCCACGCACCAATGCATGGTGTGGAGCGGGCAGCGTGGGGCATGACTTGGACTTACGAGGACCTCCTCTATGCGGGCGGTAGTTGGTGCCCCCCGGAGCCACCAAAGCGCGATGGGCGGCGATTGGTGCGTAGCGCGTCGCTGCCAGTCCCACCAGCGCAGGGTTCGGAACAGGCGGCACTCGACGAGCCGCAACTGGCGTGTAGCGTACAACTTCCAGCGTCATCAGCATACAGTGCAGAGCGGAGCATGACTAAGACGCCGTCCGGAGAATGTGCGCGGCTGCCACCCACCAGAGAGCACGCGCGAATGCCACACACCGGCACAGCGAAGGCGCCGCCCACAGAGTGCGCGCGGCTGCCACACAGTGGTACCACCGACGTAAAGCTTGGGCAGCGCGCGCGACAGACACCCGAGACTCAGCCACTGGAACGCATACGGCCACCTAGTGGCGTCGCTGGGGAGCAGGAAGCGCACCCTTCTCGGCGGCGCGCCAAGAAGCGGAGGCATATGCAGCGATCGCGGGAGGCGAGTAGGAAGCGTGGTGCCCGGGGTATGCGAGGCTCAGCACCTACGAGGCGAGGTAATCGTGGGGGTTCACGTAGCATCCGAGGCGGGAGATCAGGAGGTCGCATCGTGGTGTTCAAGCCCTACGAGGGGGCATGCGAGGCACATCGAGTGGGCATCACGAGTGCCCACGCCCTTCCCTTGGATCCGAAAGAAAGCGTCCAGGCGTGGACCGCTTTTCTTTTGGGGGGGAAGAGAGCGCGCCGCGGGTGGCACACGATGACCACCGCGAGCGCGCCGAGCGCACCGCCACGAGGCAGCCGGATAGATGGCCGCTGTCTCGGGCCGCGTGACGCGCAGCTGCCCCACCAGGCACGCCATACTCATGGTGCCTAGGGGTGGCGCGCAGCGTGTGCACGGCGACCGGGCGCCATCGAGGCTCTTCGGAGAGGAGATGAGCGGGCCTGGGAGCGTCACACCGCACACGCGTGCCCGGCGACGAGCGCGGAGCGCAGCACCCACGTGAGGGTCGCTGCTGAGGCCTGTGTGGCCGACGCTCCGGGCGAGATGGCGCCCAGCGATGGGACGCCTCGCCACACGCAGACAAGGGGCGCCGCCCTTGTGCTCGTGTCGCTACGGGGTGAGCACGAGAGGTGCTCGCCCGCGCCCTTCCCCACGGCGCCATGAGAAAGCGTCCAGGCGTGGACCGCTTTTCTTTTGGGGGGGAAGAGAGCGCGCCGCGGGTGGCACACGATGACCACCGCGAGCGCGCCGCGCGTACCGCCACGAGGCAGCCGGATAGATGGCCGCTGTCTCGGGCCGCGTGACGCGTAGCTGCCCCACCAGGCACGCCATACTCATGGTGCCTGGGGGTGGCGCGCGGCGTGTGCACGGCGACCGGGCGCCATCGAGGCTCTTCGGAGAGGAGATGAGCGGGCCTGG
The DNA here is from genome assembly GCA_001247695.2 of Cymbomonas tetramitiformis. Classification (NCBI taxonomy): domain Eukaryota; kingdom Viridiplantae; phylum Chlorophyta; class Pyramimonadophyceae; order Pyramimonadales; family Pyramimonadaceae; genus Cymbomonas; species Cymbomonas tetramitiformis. The sequence continues at coordinate 1,351 of LGRX02028848.1, read as the reverse complement.
GAGCGTCACACCACACACGCGTGCCCCGGCGACGAGCGCGGAGCGCAGCACCCACGTGAGGGTCGCTGCTGAGGCCTGTGTGGCCGACGCTCCGGGCGAGATGGCGCCCAGCGATGGGACGCCTCGCCACACGCGGACAAGGGGCGCCGCCCTTGTGCTCGTGTCGCTACAGGGTGAGCACGAGAGGTGCTCGCCCGCGCCCTTCCCCACGGCGCCATGAGAAAGCGTCCAGGCGTGGACCGCTTTTCTCTTTGGGGGGGAAGAGAGCGCGCCGCGGGTGGCGCACGATGACCACCGCGAGCGCGCCGAGCGCACCGCCACGAGGCAGCCGGATAGATGGCCGCTGTCTCGGGCCGCGTGACGCGCAGCTGCCCCACCAGGCACGCCATACTCATGGTGCCTAGGGGTGGCGCGCGGCGTGTGCACGGCGACCGGGCGCCATCGAGGCTCTTCGGAGAGGAGATGAGCGGGCCTGGGAGCGTCACACCGCACACGCGTGCCCCGGCGACGAGCGCGGGGCGCAGCACCCACGTGAGGGTCGCTGCTGAGGCCTGTGTGGCCGACGCTCCGGGCGAGATGGCGCCCAGCGATGGGACGCTTCGCCACACGCAGACAAAGGGCGCCGCCCTTGTGCTCGTGTCGCTACAGGGTGAGCACGAGAGGTGCTCGCCCGCGCCCTTCCCCACGGCGCCATGAGAAAGCGTCCAGGCGTGGACCGCTTTTCTTTTGGGGGGGAAGAGAGCGCGCCGCGGGTGGCGCACGATGACCACCGCGAGCGCGCCGAGCGCACCGCCACGAGGCAGCCGGATAGATGGCCGCTGTCTCGGGCCGTGTGACGCGCAGCTGCCCCACCAGGCACGCCATGCTCATGGTGCCTAGGGGTGGCGCGCAGCGTGTGCACGGCGACCGGGCGCCATCGAGGCTCTTCGGAGAGGAGATGAGCGGGCCTGGGAGCGTCACACCGCACACGCGTGCCCCGGCGACGAGCGCGGAGCGCAGCACCCACGTGAGGGTCGCTGCTGAGGCCTGTGTGGCCGACGCTCCGGGCGAGATGGCGCCCGGCGATGGGACGCCTCGCCACACGCAGACAAGGGGCGCCGCCCTTGTGCTCGTGTCGCTATAGGGTGAGCACGAGAGGTGCTCGCCCGCGCCCTTCCCCACGGCGCCATGAGAAAGCGTTCAGGCGTGGACCGCTTTTCTTTTGGGGGGGAAGAGAGCGCGCCGCGGGTGGCACACGATGACCACCGCGAGCGCGCCGAGCGTACCGCCACGAGGCAGCCGGATAGATGGCCGCTGTCTCGGGCCGCGTGACGCGCAGCTGCCCCACCAGGCACGCCATACTCATGGTGCC
>LGRX02028847.1:0-48186 GCA_001247695.2 Cymbomonas tetramitiformis | reverse complement strand
GGCATCGTGTGTGACTCTGGAGCCACATGTGTCATGTGCGGGGACCTGTCGGCCTGCACCGACGTGGACTACACCCGTACGGTGGCCTTCACCATGGTTACGGCTGGGTCTCACAGGACGGATGCTACTGTGACATTCCATCTGTATGGGATCTGTATCCAGGACGGAGCCATCGACCACTTCGTTCTCCCAAACTCACACTATAAAGCCGGCTGCCGCACTCTCCTGTCTTCTCGGGTTATGCTTTCCCTCGGCTTCGGGCCCCCTGACCTTGTGTCCCTCACTTACACCCACCTGCCTACTGGCCGTGTCTATCGGATCATTGACTCTGGCACAGACTATGTGTGGGCGGAGGTCCCTGAGGGGGCAGCCAGTGCACTCACCCAGACTGTATCACGTGTCCGCACCGGTGAGATCTGTGACTGGATGTGGGCACGCTCAGAGTATGCCAAGTGGGCTTTCCTGAAGGGCTCGCCTGCTGCCCTGGCCAAGACCGGGGAACACAACTTTGACATCTCCCTCTTCGGAGACGACCTCCCCCCCGGCGTGGGTAACAACCAGACCTGCCCAGTCAGGTATTCACTGTCTGATTCCTGCTGGGGTCACCTCTGGGCCGGTGCCTATATATATGGCAACCCGCCCTTTGACAGACTCACCTGTGAGCGGATGCTCAAGAAGGCCAACCGGGACTTTGCAACCGACCCCGAGCCCACGGTATTCCTCTTCTTGATTCCCCAGTCACACCTCAGTACCTTCAGGCAGCACCTTATTCATTGGGAGGTGCTACATGTGTACCCAGCTGGCACAGAGGGCATATTCAGCTACCGTCGTGAGCACACCTATGCTGGACGGCCCCTTCAGTCGGCTGGCTCGGAGGGCGGGGGGGACCGTGTCTTCATTGCTGGTACCCCGTTCCCGGTGGCTATCATCTACCGTGATCAGTACACGTCCATGAGGTTCACCCCTGAGAGGTGGTGCCATTCCGCATATGCTCATGCTCATGGTCTCAGGCTGGCTCAGCTCATGGACCTTGGTGCTGACATCGCCCGGCCTGGCACTACAGTTACCCGGGAGCAGCTGCTGTCTCACAGGACCTGTGCTGAGGCCTGTGCTGTGTGTGCCCGTATGCGGACAGTGCAGCCGAGTCCGAAGCACCCTCCGGCTGACAGATACCGGGCTCAGAAGCCTGGATCTATATGGGCTGCTGATGCTACAGGCCCGATCACGCCTATTGGCTATGACGGGTCGAGGTACCGCTGGACCTTTGTGGAGTTCACTGTGAGGTTTACACTTTGCTACTTCTCTGCTGAGAAGTCGGCATACAGCTTCATTCTGGCTCAGTTCCTGGCAGATGTTGTTCATCACGGCTTTGCCTGCACTGGCCTAGTTCTCCGCACTGATTGTGCCCCGGAGCTGTGTGACCCTGCAGCACAGGCTCTGTACAAACACCATGGCATCAAACACCTGCAGTCGTCACCCACCCTGCACTGGCAGAACTTCATGGCTGAATATGTGATTGGTAAGATCTCGTCGGTCTCCCGTGCACTCCTGGAGACAGCTGGTATGGACCTCACCTACTGGCCTCTTGCAGACGGTCATGCCTGCCTGCTATGGGATATCCTGCCTCATGGGCGGGACGCCGTGGTGCCATTCTATCACCTTATGGGCTATCACTTTACCTACTCCCGTATCGAGATATTCGGCACCCTGTGCACTGTGGCCATGGATGCTCAGCAGATGCGGGCCCGCCATCCGGGGGTCTCCAAGAAGCGGACCCCCCGGGCTTGGCAGGGGCGGTTTGTGGGCATCAGCCTCAGGTCCTCGGCCTACAAGGTACTAGACCTGGAGAGGAACAAGGTTGTTTCCGAGGGCCGGCCAGACTTCATCAGAAACTACTCAGAGTTCGGGCAGGTGATGTCATCGTTCCCTGCCCCCGCTCCCGACGAGCAGCACTCCGCACCCGTGCCCAGTGACAGGCCGGAGCCGTGGAAGGACTACACCACTGACATGGTGGTGACAGTCCATTCCGTGGCTGCCTATTATGACACCCGGGACGGTGAGACCTATGCCACCGTACAGTTGCTTGACACTGGTTCAGCAGACACTTTCTGGACCACCGCCCAGCAGTATGTCATGGCTGACCCTGCGCGCGGGCACTGCTTGGTTTGACTTGGTCCACTGGCTGGACCGCCGCAGGGTCATTGACTGTGTCAATCAACACTACCCGCTCTGGACTCTGGCTAAGGCTCAGGAGGCCCGCGGTGATCCGCTGTATCCGGCACTCATTGTGTCCACGGACATGAGGCGGTCCAGGTCCTATGGGGTGCTCTTCCGGCCTATGGCCTACGGTGATGTGACTGCCCCACGTGCCTATGCCATGGACCTCCGTGCCAGTCTGGTGGTGTTCCCTGATACCCACAGTGCTTGCCACCTTCCCTTCTCCGACCACCCGGAGCAGGACCAGTGGCTCCTTCCGCACTATGTGGTCCCACCAGAGGACACGGTCGGTACGTTGCCAGCCAGCGGCACACTCAGCTTCTGTCATATCTCTACTGACCTCGCCGAGCGCCTGTACCACACTGCAGCTCCTGATCTGCCACTGCCAGGTGGGTACCGCCAGGCACTGTCTATGCCTGATGGGGCTCAGTGGGAGGAGGCTATTACCGGTGGGGAGGTGCAGCCTCTGATTGACCAGGGTAAGATAGAACCGGTGGAGGTGTTACCCGACGGTGAGATCGCCACCAGCACCATCTTTGTGCTGAATAAGCCCTGGAAGCCACGGGATGGTCTACCGCCCGTCCAAATTCATAAAGCTCGGATGGCCGTGGCTGCCACGTGGCACTGGGGCTACACCCAAGCTGAGACCGCATGCACGGTAGCAGACCTGCCCACCTTCCGCCTTCTCTTCATCCTGTCTATTATCTTTGCTGGTATGGGGGTTATGGTCTATCACTTTGACGTCAGTCAGGCCTTTGTTCATGCCCGTCTGGAGGTTCCCATATATGTGCGGTTCCCCTCTGGGTATATGTATAAGGGCAGATATGGATATGCCAAGCTGCTCTATGCTCTCTACGGGCTACGGACGGCTGGTGCTTCCTGGCAGAAGCTGGCCAACAAATTCATGAAGTCCTTCACCTATCAGGGAATGCACTTCACCCAGTCCACATATGACCCGTGCCTGTACTATATTGTGACCTCTGTGTTCGTGGCCTTCGTGGCTGTCTACGTGGATGACTTCGGGCTGACATGTGATGATGCCTTTCACCAGGCTTTCTGGGCAGCTTTCCAGGCGGCATTCAAGAGCAAGAATCTTGGCCGTATGACAGCCGTCCTGCAGCTTGCGGTTGACTATGATCGGTGGGGCATTGCACTGTCCCAAACCAGGCAGATCAAGGAGCTCATGTCCAAGTTCAAGCTTCCGGCCAAAACCTTTCACAATCCGATGGATGTGAACCTCGTTATCCAGAAGCCGGAGCACCCTGATCTCACCCTTGTCACCCCGTATCTCTCACTGCTTGGGTCCCTGCTGTGGATTGCACGGTGCACCAGGCCGGATGTGTATTACTCGGTCATATATCTGGCACAGTTCTCCTCATGCCCCTCGGCTCAGGCCTGGGAGGCACTTCAGAGAGTGGCTCAGTATCTATACTTCACACGGCACTACCGTATCCGTTATGCTTACCCCAGTGCACCGCTTTCTGTGCTCACAATACAGGTGCATTCGGATGCTGACCATGCTCGTGACAAACTGAACGGGTGCCTCTCCTACTCGGGAGGCATTGTATTCCTCAACGGCATGGTCCTTCATTGGGTATGTGCCCGCCAGACTGATGCTGAGATGTCCTCCACTGGATCTGAGTATGTGGCCGCCTCTGTGGTTGGGCAGCGGGCCATGTCTGCTATCCATATGATTGTGGAGATGTTCGGCTTTATCAGAATTACGCAGCAGGAGCCGGGTGCGTCTGCTCTGGCTCTGTCTACGGCCTTCCCTGCAGCTGACACTTTTTGGATGCAGAGGGCGGCCACGTTCTTCGAGAATCATGCTATGGGTCATGGTCAGATGGGCCCCGCCTCCCCCCTACACTACCAGGAGGCTGAGCCTGTTCCTGACAGCAGCCTGTATGCCCTGCCTCACGCGGTGCCCGTACCATATGATGGCACGGGCTACGAGGACGGTCCGCGGGAGTACCACTCTCAGCGGTCTGGCATGTATGGTACCTCTGGACCCTTCATTCCCAGGCTGGAGCTACCGGTGGCTGTCATGATTGACAACCAGGCGGCCTCCTCCATCCTGAGGAATGTCATGCTATCCACCAAGATTAAGCATGTGTTGATCCGTTTTCACTGCTTTCGGGGGTGGGTGTGTGCTGGGTACCTAGTGCCTGTTTACATCAACACTTTACTCAACCTGGCTGATATATTCACCAAGCCTCTTCCTGGGCTCAAGGACAAGGTGCGGGTGATCATCAGCATGATCGAGTCCTTCATGGACGTGATCCGCCCGCACCCCAGTGGTGCGGGTGACTCCTAGGTTCTCTGGTCCTCTGTCCGGCTGAGCTGCAGGCCTATGAGCCGGCAGCGGTCGGGCAAGGGGTCTTTCTGGTCTGACTGGATTGATGCCCTTTGACGTGGTGCCCTTCTGGACTGGACTTTGTGTTCGTGGACAGACTGGTACCTATGACCTGCCCTATGAGGCCTTAGACACCGACAGCTCTACTCTGACCTTAAGCACATCTGATTGGATTCTGGCCTTTGACTACATCCTGTACCTCTTTGACATCTTCTATGACCTCGAGTACTGGTTGACCGTCGAGCTGAGCAGCATCAGATGAGAGTATCTATCGGGGAGCGAGATCTGGCGGAGACCAGTCACTATTTTCATATCCTTGTGGCAGTCCACCTAGTTGGCATGCATATACTAGTACTTTAGCATTCGGTTTAGAGGGTTAGCCGGAAGCGGGGATGGCGGCAGGTCGGCCCTTTGGTTGATGTTGTCCTGATCCGTGGACGGGGACCTCTTAGTTTGCATTAGCTACCTGTTTCACATTCTTATGCCACCTCAGCCGAGGTGGTGTGCTGAGATTCAGTAGTTCAGTATCACGTATGACGTATGACAGTGAAGGTGACAGTACAGTGACTTCCTACCTGTACTCAGTAGTTCGACTTCGGTAGCTTAGACTGTGACACACGATATGATTGCCTAGTGACGGCCTCAGAGCTTAGATAGCCTGAGAGTCGTGTATTCATTTCTATCTTTTGAGATACCCGATTGCCTCGCTCAAACCCTACGGCGTTCAGCGTTTTCACTGTGTCACTAGGACATTCTAGTAGCTGCTGTTATTGAAAAGTAACAGCCAAAAGTAATATTATGGTGGGTTATGAGTGCAGCAGTCTGGTGACCAGAAGTGCTTGCTTGAGCCCAATGCTCCTCATATACTTCCAGTGCCCTCACGCATCTCATGCGTTACCACCATCGGGTTGTGAACCCGCGAGCACTGGGTGAACTTCCCGCATCGGCTGGTCGATATAGCCTTTGATGCTCGCAAGCTGTTCATTGCATGCTAGAAGCGAAGACGCGTCTTATCAGGACCCTTCGGTACTTCAAGAACTTGTCTTGGTTCGCCATCTCGATGCCATATACTTGGCCTCTCGATGACAGATGTCACTCACCTTAGGCGGATGACAGACATTATGATTGTACATGTCATAGTCGACCGTACTGACAATACTCGACGACTGTATGCCATTATGACATATGACATATGACATATGACATATGACATATGACATATGTCATATGACATATGACATATGACATATGACATGACATGACATGACATGACATGGTATGACAGGTATGACATGTATGTCATGTATGACACATATGTCATCGGTCATATCCCTGACAGGCACGGCAACAACTTCGGTGTATGGTGGTGTGTCCACCAACGGCGAGCCTTAGCATCTCTGGATGTACACTTGCAGACTGCCGGTGTACGGTTTTACTTTGAATACAACGACTTCTTCAATGGGCTTCGCATCGTGTTTGCCGTGCTCATCAGTTTAAATATGTTTTTCAGTTTCCATATGACTTCAGGATTTGTTTTTTGCACTTTCATCTGTGTTTGGCAGTTGTAGTTCAACCGAGATTTAGAACTGCAGTAGCTTGTTTTATCCGGCAGTTTCAACCCGAACTTATCAGAATAGCACAGTAGGTGGTGCAGCTCTGCTGCTTAACTTATTTGTTGTGTGCTTCGGCACTGACTTTGATTGTATTCTAGCATCCTAGGCACCATCTGCAGTAGCAGAAGGTAAAAGCGCGCTGTTTTTTACAGCGTGATTTGCGCCTTCTTGTTTCGTTCAATATGCCCAAACCCTATTCACAGTGTGTCCTTCCTGCAAAATTCTTTTATGATTGTCTTTCGCTAACCCGTGTCTTGGCCTAAAGAGTTAAACTCTGCGGGCAGGATACGTAAAAATAAGCCTGGTGAAGTGAGCAAAGAGCTCTGCTCTGCGCTCGCGAGGAACCAAAAACCTTTCGCTAATACGAACATCGGAAAAAAGAAGATAAAAAACAAAACGTACAAGAGACTTTGGGAAAAAACATCTCTAATCCTTTCCTTGGTGTTTGCTTCCATTGCGTCTTCAGCAGATATGGAAAACGAATCGGAGCGTCCGCTAGGACAGGCTTGGGATAAAGCCGCGACACTTGAAGAAATAAAAAAGCGCAGTGGTGAGATCAAGACCAAATTCACTGAGTGGGAGTCCTCAGGACTCGACAAGATCGAAATAGGCTCGTGTCTATACACGGAATTCATCAAGGCAGTGAAGGAAGACTTGGGGGACGAAGTGGAATTAAACGTCACTGTTTACTTCGGCGATCTCGCGTTACGAAACAGAGTCCTTCTAACGACCACAATCTTCAAAGTAAGTAACTGTAATTTCCCCCTCTCTTGTATGAAAGATACTGTGATAAGCATTATGTTAGCACTTGTAATTTCGCGAGCGCATTGCGGCTGTGGAAAGAAGCATCGCGAAACCCTGAATAAAGCTGACTGCCAAAACGTTTTTACTCTTCCATTATTCCGCAGACATTCTAGCGAAATAACATCGCTAAAGCACCGGAAAATTATGTTAGCACCTGAAATTTCACGCGCCCATTGCTGCTGTAAAAAGAAGCATCGCGAAACCCTGAATAAAGCTGACTGCCAAAACGTTTTTACTCTTCCATTATTCCGCAGACATTCTAGCGAAATAACATCGCTAAAGCACCGGAAAATTATGCTAGCACCTGAAATTTTACGTGAGCATTGTTCTCGCGGAAAGAAGCATCGCGAAACCCTGAACAAAGTTGACTGCCAAATCGCTTTAACTCTTCCATTTTTTCGCAGACATTCCAGCGTAATAACATCGCTAAAGCACCGGAAAATTATGCTAGCACCTGAAATTTTACGTGAGCATTGTTCTTGCGGAAAGAAGCATCGCAAAGCTTTGACAAAAGCTGGCAACAACAACGCTGCGACACTTGCATTTTCCCGCGGACACCCTAATAAAACAGCATTACTAACACACCGGAAAATTTGTATGCAGCACTGCTGTGATCTCTTCTATGTGGCGACGAGAGAAGGCGAGCAAGTGGTTTTGGTTGCTGGGGCAAGCGACGTTGCCAAGAAAATCTTGGGAGCATCGAAGGGCGAGATTGACGTGGCGAGCCTGTGCAACTGCGGAGAGCAGCTGCTGGATTTTGACCAGTACACGCGTGTATTGTCAGCTGTGGAGAAGATAATCGAGAACATTCACAAAGGAGACCACGACCTGAATAGCGAACACCTGCAGCTCGCCAACTCTCTGGAAAAACTTATGGACACCGCCTCCAAGGAGATCCCACAACCCTCCACTGAAGCACCTCCTGCGGAAGATCGCACACCAAACGAGGTGAGCCAAAACGGCATAAAATTACTCGAGCAATTGACTTCCATTACTTGGCTTTCACAAAGGGGCACGCCCTCTACCTTGGCACGTCACACATTGCGGCTAAGAATTAAACAAGTGACCGCATCAAACTCCATCACACTCTGCCCTCTAACAAATTTACAAGAGTCATTGGGCACATTTCTTTTTTGTCAACAGGCACTTGTGGGTATGCAAGACTACGAGGAAGAGGACGAGTTCGATCTTTCAGCGTTTGACGAGGCAGAGGAGTTCGAGAATCTGAACAGAGAATTGCAAGAGAACGACGATTACGACACGGACGACGAGGACGGTGGGCTGCAGAGCGACGATTTCCTCGCATCGGTCAAAGTCAAGAGACTAGGTGCCACGACAGCAGGTCCTTTCACAGAGCGTGAGATCTCAGAAGTAGGCAGACTTCTTAAAGCGGTGTTGCTTCAGTCACAAAAATCAGTTGCAATTTTCAGCGTAGAGGGGAAGAAGTACCCTGACAGTGCCACTCCGTTTATGCACGTGAAAGTTGCCTCGATTGAGGAGGCCCGAGGCCTCGTGGAACACGCAATCGTGATAGCTGACGGCCAAGATTTCCTCATCACGCCCAAGAGTAGCAAACTAACGAGCATTACTTTGGGCTTCAAAGCATACAGGGCCGGTAAGCAGCCGAGGTTAACTCACATTCTCACCCACATCAAAGCCTCGCCTTTCTCAAAGTTCATTAAAGAGATCACCTTTCAGCAGACGTTCACAGTCAACACAAAGGCAGTCGGTAAAAAGAAAAGATCGAGACTCGTGAGGCAAATCTTTGTTCAACTGAAAACAGGACTCGGCAGGCACTCAGAACCAGACAGAATTGACAGAACCAACAAAGATCACGCTATGTACGCACTCCCTCTGGAGTACCATTGGTCGGGTCTGGGCACAGTTTTCATCTCGAAGTGCTCTGCCTTAATCTGCCGAAGCTGTGAGGGTAGAGCAGCAAACGGCCACAGCTCAAAAAACTGCCCCGTAAAGATTTACGGACTCGCTGGTTCGGCATCCCAGCCCGCAGAGCCCAGCGTGCCTCCAGCTGAGAGCAACATCCCGCCAGGATTTGGTGAAGGAACAGGCCAGAGCACTGATCAGAAGGCTCCCCGCCGCACACTTCAGAGGCACGGTGGACATCCCCGAAACTGCAAGTGCTCGGCTTGCATTAAAGGTAACAAAGTTTCACACACCTTCTGTGATTGTGTTTTACATTGCTGTTATGCTTCTTCCACTTGTCTTGAATTCCTTGCTTGTAACTTAACACACACTGCAATCCGGCAGGGAAAAAGAGATCCCTTGCACAATCTGAACCGACACCAAGCCCAGGTGAACGGAAGAAAACTGCAGGAAGCGACAGGAGAGAGCAACTCACTCAAATTGCTCAGCAAGAAGGAGCTGAGTTGCAAAACAGGTTTAAAGCATTGGAAGATATGGACTTTGGGACTTAAGTCTGCTGCCTTTCCTCTCCGAAAGATCTCAGACTGCCATTGTTTTGAAAAGCTGACACCTAGGTTGTACTCCCATTGGCACCACCAGACATTGATCGGCTTTCAATTGTTAACTTCAGAGCTGCCTGATAGTGCTCATCGTGTAACACAGCACAACACTCTAAGTATGAGTGATAGCCGTAAAACATTCACACGGCATCCCAGAGCTGTTCACTCAGTTCCATCTTATGCTAATTCTCCAGCACACACCTGCATTTCTCTTCCAACTCAGAAATGTGCTGCCTCTGCTTACAATCGACTTAAACAAGCCAGTAGTGTCAGTTTATTTTTTGCCCTGCTCAATTTGATCCTTAACTTTCTCACCCTGTCTGTGAAAATTCACAAGTCAACTGATAGCACACCCACCAGACTGGTGAGACATACTGAGTGTACACTCACTGCGGAGGGCAGTACTAACCAGCTCAACAATAAGGTCATAGATATAGTTAAACACCTGTTGGGTTGGAAAATAAACAGTACGGTAAACCTTTCAAACAGATACATAGAAGTCACCAAAAATGTTAGTAACTTAACTAGTTTCTATGCCACTAATAAGTGCTGGTTTGGTAGTGTGACAATACAGTCTGTTAACATAATATACACCTCTGATAGATTAAGAAAACAGTCCTCAAACACAACTCGGCAGGCTGTTAACTTAAGGCAACAATATGTCAACTTAACACACATATGAGTTAACTTAACGCGGCAGTCTGATAACATATATCAGACTGATAACTTGACACACTTTCATGTGAACATAACACACATGTATGAAACTTTGATACGGCAACTTGTTTGGACCGCGGAAAGCCCAAATAAACTCACATACTTTCCGAAGCGGCTTGCTGCTAACCTGAAGCGGGTCACGGCGAACTTAGCTTGTTGTTTGAACAACTTAGAACCGAATGCAATACACCTTAATAGTAATGATAAAATAATTTTACGAGAGACCCGAGGGCACGAACACATGATTCTAGGGGGAAAGGCGGCTATAAGCACCAAAATAATAGGAAACCCTAACCTCTCTAGTCGATACCTAGGGAATATGGGACGGGTAGAGGTGCGTAGGAGTAAAATTGGGCGAAAATATTTCACACAATGCTTATATATGACAATAAGGGATAGTAGGGAAAAAATAAAGGAAAACGGACAACCTTGGACCGGAAGCGAATTGCATGAGGCACAATTCGCTAAAAATCGAAATTTTGCAAAAAAGAGCCTAGAACCAAAAAGTTTTAGGGAAGGGACCCGAGGACATATACGAAACCATGTGCGAAAGAGGAATGCCCAAATAAACGATATGGTATCTGAGGGGAGGCAACAAGTGGGTGTAACGCGTAACACGGAGAGCACAATAATGCTCAGAAGCCACGGGAATGGGGGAAGCAAGGTGCGCACTGGTCTTATAAAAGACACGCGGAGTGTAGCCAAGCGGGCCACAGATAAACCAATACGGTGTTCGGAAATAATACAGCGATATATTGCAAATCTAACGCGGTGGAAGAAAAACTTAAAAAAGCATACCTTCAATCTGGTATGGACCGAAAGGGCTGTTAACTCAACACAATATATGTATCTTATAGTAAGCCCAGCATGGTTTGAAATATATTTTAAATGGAAATAAAAATAGATAAAGCTATAAGCGGCAGCATAATTATGACATATTACATAATGAGACACCTCTTGAGATGTGAGGAAAATATTATTAAAACACGAGCGGAAATGCAAACAACCACTTACGGGCCCACTATCATGCTTCTTCATATAATGGCAGAACTCAGCAGAATGAAGTTAAACCCTAAAAAATATTTCCCGGGACCCAGAGTCATAATACACCTAGCCCACAAGAGACCTAAGGCCTGCAAAAGGATAAGCAAGAGCGCCTTGAAATACATGATTCAAAACCCCAAAACGGCATGGCTTTGGGAGAGAACACGGACCCAAACTGCAAAGAAACCCAAAATGAATTTACCTTCAAGAATAATGAAATATAAAACCCACCACAAGAAGGATAACGATACCAAACAATATAATATTTCGGAACCCGAGAAGCTGTTAAGCGGTGGAGCAAGCACCGAAGATAACGCAGTAGTTGAAACCACAATGGCCACGGAATCACTCCTTTCAGAAAAGGGGTGGTTAAATGCAACTCATGTTGGTGATGCAATGAAAATACGGGACCCGAGTACCATAGCCCCTATGGACCTTACAGACATGATGCTGAAGATGACAGGGGAGGACCAAAAACTCACACAACTCATTAATAGCAGACTCAAGAAATATGGCCACACACAAATAGGCGTGTGTGACAATATACATTGGCGTCTCATAATGATTCGCTCATCATCACCTGGGAAAATAGAAGCTTACATATATGATCCCTTTGGAGATAAAGCCGAAAGAGAAACCATTAATATGATTGAGGCAGCACTCAAAACCTGGTTAAAAAATTTCATAACCATTACAGAATATAATGAATTCACAACTACCACTAGCAAGGAAACATTTCAAACAGATACATACAACTGTGGCACATGGGTAGCAAAAACCGCCTTCAGATGGGCACAATGGAACAGAGGATTGCACCAGACCTCATTTTTCGAGTACCTAAAATCTGATTTATATATTGGGGAGTATGGCAACAAAACGATGCAAAAGGAAATACATAAATACCGATTAGAAATGAGGGAAGAAATAGGGCTGCAGGTAAAGAATACCTGTAACACACTGGAGCTCAAACACTTGGAGCACGCTGGAAATGACGCCGCAATCAGCGGCCCTAATATGACCTTACCTCCCCACCACATCCTCACACGCAGAGGTGCCACACCCAAAAAGCAGATAGAAACTCTGATAGAAACTTTTAGACTGAAATGGAAGACACACACCACTAATGAAACAATTGTTTCAGAAGCCATCGAATCGCATAGGAAATATCATCACACCTCGAGCACGGATAACACCAACATTCAAATTCATCTTCTTGTGACTAAGGACATATGGTCAACTGCAGTCCACATCATTCCAGAAAGAAAGATTATTCACTGTGAGTTTGATATCTCTAACAATAAACACCAGAAAGACATTTTCACACTTCTCCCTCAAGACCTGAGTGTGCACCGCATAACCTTGAAACTGGGAGTACATCCGAATAACATGGGGGTTTTCAATTTTACACTAGCCCACAAAGCCTTTCACATCCTGCACAACACTAAATTCTTCTCGGCAGCACAATTAAACAGAGATCTACTATACGAACTTGAAAACCTAAATATTAGAATTCTACCACAAACGGGCAGAGAAGCTAGGATAACCAAACACGAAAATAACAAAGCCATTTCGATTATACGACAATCGCTAAGAATTCACCTCCCGAAAATTGATGCACATCCAACAAGGCCAAGTCCTGAAAACAAAGACCGTAAGTCTACCGACACTGCTTATAATCACCTTATCTCAGGCAAAGGAAAGCTCTCTTGCGAACCCCTCACATACGGATACCGCAGGAAACACTCTCATAAACAAAAGAGAATACTCCTAAAAACCAAATGCACAAACAAAATCTTTGATTGTGAGAACATCTATGACGTAGATGGCAGATGCATACTACAAAAAGCAAAACACAAAAGTGTCATTAAACAGTCAGAAGAATTTGACCGACTTACAAAACTACAACTAGCACAACACTCGGACAATTTGATTATAATGGGTATGAATATGAGAGGTCTCCGTCACCACAAAGAAGATAAAGACAGCTTGGTTAAATCAGAAACAATATGTAATCTTTTAATTGACAGACGGGCCGATATAATATGTATATCAGAAACCAAGGTGAATACTGAAAACCTTGCACTAATTAAAACCCTAATGACACAAAAAGGCATTTGTCATTTTGGTGTCATCTCAGAATTCAATTTCGCACATCTCATGTAAATGAAAGAGCTTCCATAGGTTCCATGATCCTATGGAATCCGAAAGGTTTACCACTATCCACCTCGGTTACCACAATTGATGGAGATGCAAAGAGAGCAGTAATGACCAAATTTTCAGGAAATAACGGGTTTGAGCTCTACATAGCTAGCGGCTATATGAATGATGCCACACTAGTAGATGAACAAGTGGAATTATATGACACACTCACTGACTGGGCAGGAAAGGCGGGAAATAATCCAAAAAAGGCCTACATAGAGATAGGTGAAAAAAAACTGTACTAGTACCCCTAATCAGCGGGTGTCAGGTGGAAATTACATGTCATATCAAGAGCATGTTGAGAAGAATAAGCATATTTTAACTTATTTCAACAATGACAGATGTTCTCTTAAGGAACTGATAATGGACCGTAGCCCAAACACAGAAATTTTCACACATGTTATATCCAAAAACTCAAAAGCAAAACTTACCCATATCATGGCCAATACAACTATGGCAGAATTGACAATTAAATCTGGATGGACAGAGGAAAACCCTTATATCATCTCCAACCACGGGATAGTATGGGCTGAATTTAAACTCCCTCAAGACAACACTAAACCTGAGATATCTACAGATACAACTGTGCCAACACCTAGATTCAATGGTGCCAAGGAAATCACGCATGATGAGTACCCAGGGTATCCAATCAGAATGATAAACAACAATACGGATACAAAAAGGAAAGTAAACAAGAAAGATATTGTAGGACTTCTTGAAGCAAACGGATACAGCACAATTGAACTTGTGCACGCATGCATCAATCAAAACAAAGCAAGAGCCGCAATCAGCACCATCAAGGGTGATACCACTGATCTCGATCTCAGACGTGTAAATACAGACGGCAGCCCCATAACAGTGAAAACGCTCATAGCAAAAAATGAAGAGACAGATAACATAGAACAATGTCTAAAATGACACAACAAACCCAAAGAATGGTGGATTCACCTCAATAGCCCATGGCATGCAGCTCACTTACTTTCTAGAGGCAAGGGGATGCCAGAAGGTGGTCTCAACTTAGGCCATAATGATAAAGACAACATCTGGCATATAGGTTCGCCTCATCTACTAAACAAGAAATATGTAAATACCTATCTCAAACGACACCTTTCATTCAGCTCGCTGGAGGTTAAGAAAATCATGAAATCCAGCACAGATGATTGCATGACTTACTGGGATATCCTTCTGCAACCCCATATGCCTGCTAAATTCTGGAAACTGTACGGATTTGAGATGCATTCGGAAGAAATAGAATGCACTGTCCATCTATTCCAATACGCTACAGGCTGGGTGTCTTACACTGAAAGACTACATAGTACACTCGAAATGGAACATGGATCAGAAGCAGAAAGCAACGGTAGCACTAGTCTTAACAAAATGCACCCTGACGCAACATGGGATACCTTGCATAAACTTGCACACCAGGCGGCAAGTCACGCATTCGGCACCAAGAATCTGAACAGAACTGGGAGATCTGACAAACCATCAGCAGTATCTAATTATATATACAAATGGCTAAACACAGTACGCCGCACCATCACATATCTGGACACAAGAAGTCATGTAAGTAACATTCCAAAGCAAGCCAAAAAAGGCAGCTCGCACACTGCCGTTTTCCTCGCTTCAACCTAAACACAATGAAGCAGCAGCCACATGGAGATTGCGGTTGCATGAAAATTATGCAATAATCAGAAATGCTTTTCAAAAAAGCAGAGACACCGACATTGAACGCCGCAAACTCCGAGAAAAGGAAGCACTGCAGCATCTCTTCTCTACTAACCTTTCGAGGTTTCTAGACACAGCCATGAGAAAGATGAAACCTACTGAAAAAGGTGCAGCTGCAACCCCAGATAGTGATGGAAAGATACCTGAGACAAAATCAGATAGACTAAACACCACACTAAATGAGTACAAAAATGAAAAATATTTTCTACTAACCCGAATGAGCCAGATTCTCTCCCACTGTGGCTCACTGACGTTCTCAAGGATAGCCCTAAAATCCCTGATACGGCCGCCGCAAGATTATTGACAGAAATCACGCACAAAGAACTTCAACAAGCATACTCGGACTGTGGTATCTCCACAGCACCAGGACCCTCAGGAATGAGATACTCGCAGTGGATCAAGGGCCCAGAGAATTTTCAAGAGTTACTGTCTCACTTTTTAACCACATTCTTATAACTGGGAGATTTCCTAAGAGTGCAAAATCTGGAGTCATCCTTCCAATCCCTAAAAACCCCTCTGCACCATGTACAATAGATAACTCTAGACCCCTCACAATGTTGGAAACGGGTCTTAAACTATTTAATACAATAATTGCTAACCGTCTCAAAACAATACTCAACACCCACCCCATTCTCTTTCCCATTCAAGATGCCTTTCTTCCGAATAAAAACATAGATGACTCACTCCAAATTCTGAATGAAGTAATTTCGGATGCCAATAGATACGACAAAGACCTCCACGTAGTTTACCTGGACCTCAAACAAGCATTTGACAGAGCTGAATTCTGGATGAGCAATTTAGCGCTGAGAAAGCTGGGACTCCCATCACAAATAATCAACATCATCTCAGACATTACCAATGATGCTTCTAGAATGGTACTCACTGAAGAAGGCCTCACGGATGAATGGTCCCTAGAATGTGGAGTCCCTCAGGGAGAAGTTTTGAGCCCACTAAGGTTTGTAGCCATTATGGACATTCTGGCAATTTGGTTAGCAAAAAGAGCAAACGGTGTAAACCCGACAGGATCCACATATGGATATGAACTGAGCTCGGAACGCCATAGACCAGACAAACCAGGAAATAATGTTATTCCTCCCTCCCAAAACCTATTAGAAAAGGACACCACTTTAAATATCTTTGCACGGTTCTTTTGTGATGACATCATTCTCGTGGGGAAAACTAAAGACGAAGTTCAAGACATGCTAGGTATAGTTAATGAATTTATGAGCTTCATTGGTATTCCCATCAATGTTAAGAAATCCAAATACTCTTACAGAAAGCGCATTAAACCTCAGGGCAAAACAGTAACGCGATATGACCCGTCCGATGATTTACTCATCTCAGGGGGTCACCTGGAGCCCAATACAAATGACTCAAGTCCTTCCATTGATTCGAAATGGATACCCCCTGAGTCACCAGAATTCCTCGATTTCTCCAACAGCAAAGAGGTAAACAGATATCTCGGAGTATGGTTTGCACTAAATGGGGAATGGGACAAACAGGCGGAAATCCTTATCGACAGACTTAAATCTACTCTCACATCCATCCAACTGCAACACATGACTCTACACCAGCTAAGATATGTTATAAATGCGGTTGTAGTTCCGAGGATGGCATACCCCCTTAAAGTTACCTCAGCAATTGCCAACTCCTCAAAGAATGTCGCAATTGAATTAGACAAAATGATAGCTTCGTTTATAATTAAATATTTGGGCTGCCCAGTTGACACCAATCACCAAATAATCTGGACAGCAGTCTGCCAAGGCGGGTACGGTATTGATAGTGTCTTTGATGTTGTAACCGCGTCGTGTATCACCGAAACTATGAACACCCTGTGTTCTGCGGATGAACACGAATATTGGCAACACAACCACACGGACCGTATCACTGATCCCCACCTCATCTCACTATACCGTAGAAATAGCAATCTATGGCTTAAAATAATAATTCAAAACATGAACAACGAAATGGGTAAAAATGTTATATCGGGTTTCCCCTTATCGCACTATGCAACCTACAGTCATACTAAAGACAAACGCTTTAACTGGTTTAGGCGCACAGGTCACATTATGGCAAAACTTGGATACGCTATTGACTCTAAAAATTACCCTGAAAATGAAGCGGGTGAAACCACATTAATCACCACCCTTCCCAGACAACTCTACATGTCGAGGAATGTTACCTCCGCAATACAAAAATACAACCTCAAGCACACAGGTTCCTTTCTAACTCCCTGCGGTGGAATGTTAAAAAACTGGCAAGAAAATAAATGTTTTTTCAGGCTGAATGGCAGTAGACCCCCTGGATGGCTAACCGAAATCGAAAAGGAAATGCTTCAAAACCCTGTAGATTTGGACCCACAGGCTAGATATGTCAAGAAACAATATAGAGACAACATAGTACCCCCTGACACGGGTGAATTTCATTGGAAAGGAAATGGTGACCGAAATTCCATCTCTCTTATTCACATTACCAATATTGACTTAGAGGCCATGTCAATACAATATACAGAATACAGTAACAATGCCATAAACCCTAATGTCTTTGTCAGAATCAAAGGTACCAACAGTCTTCAATACGACTTTGAATATAGCATCACCAATGACGGTTGCATCCTAATTCCAGCAGGTTCTATTTTTGAATATAATGACCATATGGACCCGCCCTCTTCTGTCCTTGCTACAGTTAGTGATATCAACTCACACTATGATTACATCTCAGACAGACAGTATGAAACCATTATTGCCAGAATGAAAAACAAAACTGCGGAGGAAGAAAGTGAATACAGCTGCCCTAGCGACTCGGAAGAAGAATCCACCCCCAACGCCGAAAAGAGCAAACAAATGGAAGACTATGATATGGCAAGCGATGGTTCCCTTTTTGCTGGAAAGAAAACAGCATGCAGTGGGGCAGCATATGCTATAAAAAACTTTGACAACGGGATGCCACTTGTACGGAAGATGAATATCCCCCCCTCAAGAACTTTCTCCGCACAGGGGCTCCTTATCAAGGAGGATATCCAAAACCCGAGTAGCACATCTGCTGAAATTGCGGGACTGCGATTTCTACTCACAGAACAAAAAGAGAAACTCCTCAAATCCATTACTCCAATGGTACATGCCATTGACTCCATGGCAGCAATATCTGCGGTAACAAAGGATGGCAGGTCCACGAGTGCTCGGGACAAACTACGTGAAGCTAATCGCAGAGATGTGCAGGCTGTTCGCCTACTGCTAGAAGAACTTGGCTTCTACAGTGAAGGAGACCACAGTAAAATCATCCTTAAATGGATTAGGGGTCACAATAATGACAAAGTCCACGACAGAGTGGACCGTACTGCTAAAAGAGCACTACATAAGAGGCGTGTCCAGGGGGCATCACCTCTATATTCACCGGTATCCTCTGTACTCCTCTTGATATTTCCCGGTATTTCCCAGTATTTGCGGACGCCTCTTATGTAGTGAGCACACCTGGTCATCTCCGGCACGCACCACTGGTCACCTACTGTTATTCTGCGTTGGTCCTTACTGTGGATTTGCATGGGTCTTGCAGGTGTCATGCAGATGTCCCCTTATAAATAAAATCTTTTGCGTCTTTGCCCGAAAATGTGACGAAAATGAAACGCGTGTGGATTTGTTACGTTTTGATATTATCTATATGTAATCTGGAATCGTAACTAATCCACACGTTTTCGATTTGCATGAATCTGATAGCTTATTTTGCCCGTTTGCCCTTTTTGGTTAAAAAATGTGACGAAAATGAAAAAGCGTGTAAATGTGTTACTTTTTGACATCATCTATATGTAATCTGAAATCGTATCAAATCTACACGTTCTTAATTCTCCGTAAATCTTATAGGTATCAAATGTGTATCGTGCGGGTTTGCCCTTGATAGCAAAAAGCGTGTGAAAATGTTACTTTTCGAACTTATCTATTAGAATTATTAAATTGTAACAAATCTACACGTTTTCGAATTTCCAGGACTTGTGGTCTTGTGACGACCTTCGATGACCCCGCCCGTTGCACACACGAACTTAATGCATGATTTGAGATATAAAAGCGTGTGAAATTGTTACTTTTTGACATTATCTATAAGATTTGCGGAATCGTAACCATTTCACACGTTTTTCCATTGTTGCACTTTTCATATTTATGAACTTTACCTAAGTAGTATGATTTTGTTCACACTCTTTTTTGGATTTTGCCGTGATTCACATCATAGATTTTTGCACACCGTTTACATTTTTCGGCAGATTGTATAATTTCCCTGTTTTTTTGACCAGGGAACGACTTCCCAAGTTTCCCAATTGACATTCCCCTTATCGTATACAAAATTAAATGTTTTCGGTTCCGCCCGTGTTTCCATACTCAAAGACCGTACACCTTCATGTTTACAAGGATGCCTAATAACCGTGTTGCTCATCTTGACTGGTGTATGTAGTTTGCGGTTGATAACCATGTCTTTCATAACATCGTGATTAATATGTTGCAGGTTGTCTACGCTCAAGGAGAATCCCTTAATCTTTGTCATGGCGTAACCATCAGCAAACTTCAGACTGTATGACTTTGGCCCTGTCGCCAAGAACTCGATACACTTACCATGCTCCCTTTCTAAGTGCTGCAATTCACATTTCAGGAAACCCAACCATGGCTGTCGATATGCATTGCCATGATATATATGATAGTTCTTGGGGGTTTCGCTATATATGATTGAGTCGCAATCAAAGTAAAGCACGTTGGAGAAGCCCGCTGCCTCTATCAACTGATACAACTTTAATCTACCGTAACTGGTTATGAATGCAGCGAGTACTTCGTTGGTCGAAAATCTGGTGTCTGAAAACACTTCTGAATTTTCAGTGAAGTTCATCAAGACCATTTCGTTGTCCTCGCTCCCAACGAACTCGTACTTACAATCGTATCTTTTATTGCTGATGGTATTGTAGAACTCACCTGGATTTTGGATAACCTTGCTCTTAGATTTGTTCTGACGTTCTCCCAATTTACCGTAGAGTATATTCTGCATGTCTTTGGAGACCTGTCTCATTCCGGGATTGTGTTTGATATTTGCCTTGTCTAACTTGACACTCTCGTGAAACATGAATTGCTCGATAAACTCGTCGATGTCTCCGTTGGGTGGTCCGGAGGCTTCTGTCTTTATTTTCAGAAACTTGTCGATGTAACCAGCAAACAGGTCATTGGTGGTCTCCTTCCAATGTTATATCTCGTATATGGCATTGATAGTGTATCCTTTTTCAATGGCCTTCTTCAGCTCTACTGTTGTCCATGTACCTACCATCTCGTACAATGGAAATATTAACTTGCCTGTTTTATTGTCAACATGAGGAAGAACGCCAAATTTAAGATGTTTTGGAGGAACAATTGTGCATTTTACCAAACCGAAATAGCCATGAATATCAAGTGTCCGAACGTCTCTTATGACCTCGGGATGACCTTTGGGAAACTTGTTTGTTTTCATGACACTTGGGTACATGGAATTATAGTCGAGGTATCGTATGTGCTCGTTGTGGTTGACCTCGTAGTACAACTTACCCAGGTCTACTCTCCCTCCATGATATACGTCTCTATCCACGATAGGAGAAGCCAACTTCTGTCGCTCTAAAAAGTCTTTACCAATCTCGGACAATTTCAGCTGATTTACTGTTTCATCCCATGCCGACTCCCAGATATACTCAAGATTATATCCTGCTGCCTTGATATCATCCAGTCTCTTCATCGTTTGCCGATTGACCTCACCAAACGTCATACCCGATTTACGCCCTTGTTGATACTGAATATCGTCTTTGTGGTATTTCTTCAGGTCTGCATGAAACCAGCTTCCGAGGAACTCATACACCGTGTTGGTGGTGTCGTCAAAAGCATCGACATATATCTGTAAATCTGTGAGTTTATAGTTTCGTTTGCCATCGTAGTCGCGTTTGAGCTTGGCTGACGTAGTGTGGACAATGTAATCCAACCACTGATTCTCTTTGATAGATGCATTCTGCGACTTGACCAATGATTGCAATATAGCCACTGAATCCTTTGGCATGCACTCACTTCTCCATATATTAATCGCCAGTTGTGCCAACGTCAGATAGCTAAACGGGTCAAACTTGTTGTCGGTTATCTTTAGAAAACATTCCCTGAAAGCGAACACTGCACGGCGTAGGATGGTCACATCGTCATGGCAATATCGTGCAATCTCTCTTGGATTTTCAAATATAAAACACTTGCTCTTTTTCTCATGCCACCATTTGTATAATTTTTGATAAGCTTCTGGTTGAAGTATCTCGGGATTGTAATACTTGATGTCAGGATACAAACCGATGTATGTCTCATTTTCCAACGTGTTGAAGAGATGTGGGTAATACCCTTTTGATATTTCGTTTTCAAAGCCAAACATCTCTGGTAGAGCATGCAATGGACGTGACATGAACATATATGAATCAACGAACCTCACGTTGGCAATCTTGACACACAATATATCAGCCCCTGTGTACAATATATCCTTTGGAGGTTTCCTTTGGACGTTGATGACATGCTCCACTATCAATCTGAAATCGAATTTTGACCCGCAATGGGCAACGTAGGTATAACCTGAATGCTTCTCTAAACATGCCCATTCAAGAAACTCTCCGATGGTTTTATGAATCACATGTGTACCATCATGGTACCGACTTTCACAATGATTTACAACCAGCCTACCGTCGTCGTTTCGAGTTTCAAAATTGAAACACACAATTGATTCAGGTGATAGTATGGACTTCGGTTTGACCTGTGTCATGTAGCATCTGTGTTCATATAGATTACAAACGACCTTACAGTTTGGGCATGCTTTGTATCCACACATGTGTTTCTCCTTTGGATTGAACTTGACATTGCACATCTTACATTTGTGAAGCTGATTGCACGTCACCAATTCTTTGTGCAGATTGTAACATTCTTCGTTCATGAATTTACGATTGCAAATATCACAATGATGCCATTGCTTGTTTCCTATTGTCAACCGTACATCCTTGCTGGCAAATATGCATTTTTGAGATTTACACTGGGTGCACGATGGCCGATAAGTTTTCCCTCTGAAGCAGTCAATTCTTGTAATGGGCTCGTAATGAGTGTCATGTAACAATATATGAAAGCTGTCATTATAACTTGAATACTCATTGTGTTCGTTAAAGTACGGCGGGTAATACATGATTGGCTCACCGCCAAGTCGTTCAGTGATACCCCACACAAATATATTTCTGCTGTAATGCATCTCTAAAATTGGAAAGTCTTCGATATTGATTCCTTCGTTAGCATCCTTTTTCGCAAACAATTCCAAACGCAATCGATCTGAAGCTGCCGGTATGTTACCCTTGTGATTGCTGGCGTCGCGTTTCAGTTGTTTCCACTTATTCTCATATTGATTTTTACATACAACATTGTCACTTAACATCTTATCTAATTTTCGCTTTCGATGTAAAAGTTCTACAGATTTGATACCACAGTTGTTGCGGGATTCAATCTTAATGACACATTGCTTCAGTCGCAATTCTTCCGTGTTTTTTGGTGCAGCTAAGCATCGAGACCCCTTGCCTTCTGGCGGTTTGGATGAGTAGTATTCTACCTCTACATCTTTAGCAACCTCGACGGCCTTTTTGCTGCTATCCCCGCCCTTAGGACTTTGCAGCATCTCTTCGAACTTCATCATCACATCTTGCCGGTCTGACCCTTTCACCCATTTGGATGTAGTCCCATCCTCGAAGACCGCTCTCATTGAAACTTGTTCAACTCCTTTTGTCTTCTCCGGTAACCAATAGTTCAGACTGCTACCATCAGGTGCTGCTCTTTGTAAAAACGTTGTGAATGGTACCTTCAACTTCTCAACGTCCGTGCTAAACTTCTTTATATGTTTCTTGGAATCTCCAATGCTGTACTTTTGAATCTCATCAAGTCTACTTTGTTCTTTGGCAGGTTTCTTCCCTATCTTGGTCCATTGTCGCCTGGTGACTTTCTCAACCTTCTCTTTCGATTTCCGATAGTTCTTCTTGTAATCACGTATAGCTTTGGCTCTATCATCACCGGTTAGGTTTCTACTTTGTAAATTTTCCCAATCGTCGGCTGTAAGCTTATGGCGAGCCTCCGGATTTTGTTTTCTTGATTTGGGGGGCATCTTCCTATACTATACAAATTATATTTTTGTGACGTCGCTGCGTTTCTTCTTTCTCATCTGCTTCTTCATTCTTTCTCTTTTCTCAATATCATTTATTGCTTTCCGATAAGTTGAAACACCGGTGAACTCTTGGGTAGGCCTTTGAAACACAGAGTCACCCGTTATTGTACCAGTGCTCGTTTTGTCTAACGGTGCTACCATGATAGGAGCTATCCTACGTGGGGTCTTCGGTGGAAGAGCGGGGTCTTTGATGGGCTGTTGATAGACTGGCTCTCCGGTGGGAGTTCCATGGTCTAGAGCGGTTCCACTTCTTGCCTTTGTCTTTTGTATAATGGGTTTCCCACGTAAGCTTTTGAGTTTCTCTCCCTGTGTAATCTTACCGGACTTCTTTTTTATTCCGTGTTCTTGTCTATACTCAGCGGCACACGCTTTTAATTTTGCTATCCAGGTTGCTTTGGTCATGTATACATTAGGAATCAAAAAAGCGTGTGAAATTGTTACGTTTTGACATTATCTATATATAATTTGAAATCGTAACTAATCCACGCGATTTCGATTTCTCCGAGAAATTGTAAGTCAGATTAAGAAATTTATTTTCTTATGATATCTTATAGTGACCCAATGCCAGTCAAAGGAGAGAAGATTACCGATAGTGCAACGTTGGAACGTCTCGCTAAAATGCGAGAGAAAGCATTAGAGACACGCAGATTGAAAGCCAAACAAAAGCAAGATGTCAAAATGGCGGAACAACTTAAGGAAAGAGAGAAAGTTACTGAAGCACAAGAAACGATTAAGAAATCTGCTACAACCAAACGTGCTCCTGAACCGGAACCTCAACCAGAATCGGAACCTGAAGTCGAGCAGGTTGTTGTCAAGAAACCGAAAACACTTAAGAAGAAACCCAAGAAACAGGTGGTCATAGTTGAAAGTGATAGTTCTGAATCTGAAGAAGAAGAAGAAGAAGAACCTCAGGTGATTGTCAGGAAGTCTACCAGACGTAAGCAAAGTCGAGCACCGTCTCAATCACCGCCTCGTAAGAAAGACGCTGAAATGGACCCGGGGTATGAAAAAGCTTACTCAAGTCTATTTCTATCGTTATAATATATGCAGTTCCAACGACTGAAAGATAAATCATATGATATTCAAGTGCCAAAGAGTTCAGCGTTTCCAATTGACACACCCGATGATTTTATTCAATTGCACGGGGTTATCTTGGCCTGTGCGAAGCGTGGCACTGGGAAATCATGTAGTCTTACACATCTATTAAGATTGATGAAACAAAACAATGCTTTAGACAGACTTATCTTAGTGTCACCAACATATCATAACAATATGCATTATTACAAAGACTTACCGCTTGATGAAGGTGATGTATTAGAGCCTACCGTCGATGTCCCCCAACAGATTGAAGGTATCCTTGATACCGAAGCTCAAGAGTATGATGAATATCAAGAGAAAATGGAAAGGTACAAGAAATTAATGAAGATGTTAAACAATCATAATATCAGTGTGTATGAGATTCCCGGTGAATTGATGTTGGAATTTGGGGACGATAATGGTAATATACTTCCTCCACAACACAAGTATGGTGGCAAACGGCCAGTCATTGCTGCCTTCTTTGATGATACACAAGATACCGACATGATGAGACCTTCAAGTAAGCTAAGCAATATGGTTATCAAACATAGACATCTTGGAAAGCTTAAGGACGGGGCCCTTGGAGTGACATTGTTGTTTGCAACTCAGAATTACACCTCAAGCTCCGGAGGCTTGCTAAAATCAATAAGAGGTAACCTAACACATATGCTAGTCTTCCGAAATAAGAATCAAAAAGAGATAGATAAGATTGGTGAGGAAGTTGGTGGCGAAATTCCCATTCAGGAATTCAACTCGGTGTACAACCAGGCTATACAAGGGCCTCACGATTTCCTTTTCGTTGACCTCCATCGCAAACCAAATCATCCAAGTATGTTTCGCCGAAATTTCAATGAATGGATTGTTCCCGGTCAAGCTGATTTAACGACCCAACAGCAACAGTTTTAGAATGCTGCCATTAGTCTCTGCCACGCAAATGGCACAACTAATTTATATATGCACCCTTCTTGACATTCTTCGTAAGTTTGACGTTACCGTATCTATGAGCCCAACACATAGTTGACCACTTGCAGGTTACTTCGCTGGCCATCTTTCTTGATAACTATTATACATCGTTAACACGCTGTCCTATTCATTATCATAATGGATTAAAAACGTGTGAAATTGTTACGATTTCAGATTTCATATAGATATCGTCAAAAAGTAACAATTTCACACGTTTTTGTGAGCATATGATATAACATGAGAGTCTTAGAATTGTTTTCCGGTACGAAATCAGTCGGTAAAGCTCTCAAGGAAAAATATCAAAATTGCGAAATTGTGTCATTGGACGTCAGTCCAAAATTCAATCCTACACACGTGTGTGATATACTTCAATGGGAATATGATGCCTACCCTGCCAAATATTTTGATATCATATGGGCATCTCCTCCTTGTACCGAGTATAGCAAAGCAAAGAGCAAGGGTGTTCGGAATTTAGAATTGGCGGACACCATAGTCAAACATGCATTAACAATCATTGATTACTTTCAGCCTAATTATTGGTTTATTGAAAACCCGGTCGGGCTTTTAAAACACCGACAATTCATGCAAGAGATGAATAGATACATGCATACATGCATACATGTTGCTATTGTAAGTATGGATGTATGTATCAAAAAGCGACAAATATATGGAGCAATAAGACTGATTTACATTTAAAAATGTGTACAAAGGAAAGCCCTTGCAAAGTAAGACAAATCTATGGCAAACACATGATAAGTGCTCAAAGGTCACAATCATCATGTGCATCCCATTATGGAGATACATCAAAGACGCTTCAAGTGTTGTATTCTATACCTCATGATTTAATTATTGAAATATGCTAATTATTGAAATATGCGAAATCATTTTTTTATTCAATTATTAGTGGTGGTTCCGGCATTTCTAAGTACTCCTTGATGATGGGAGCGAAGTAAAGCCATTTTTTAGTGTGCACATATTTGTTGACGAGTTTACCACCTTCATGCACTTTCACATTGTTCCCTTGTTTGTCCTTTTCGATTCCAAAACAATCGATGCCAAAGTATGCATTTAGAGCTTTTCTAATTGTATATGGTGTGATTGTACGCTCATTTTTTGAGTCTATGACAATCGATTTATTGAGTTCTTCAAGGGTCACATCCCATGTAGGATTTATGGGCAATTCCAATGATTCAAATGCATCATTTTGTTTGAACAAACTCCATAAAATGTGGTTGGTATGCTCATATAGTAAATACCATTTGTTTACAAAATTCACAAGTTTATGGTTCCACATATCTCTTAAGTGATGATTTGGAATGTCAACTCGGAATGTATATCGAAATTCATGTTTGGCAATACATAACTTTTCTTGCATGGTTGCGGAATTGCCCCATACTTTTGGCTTCAAGTCTTCTTCAATCTCGCAATATTCCATGTCCTCTATAGAGTCATAATTGAAGTATGCAAGTGTATCATGGCTACTCAACGATTCTAACACAAGCTTGCTTGCTTCTTGTGATTCTCCACTTTGAAAATAACCACATCGTTTACTAAAGTAGTCAAAGGTCTCATCATCTCTCGCAAAATAGGCAGTTTCGTAGATTTTTTTAAGCCTCATATACATGGGGCAATCGGGTGCATCGTATGGTGTGGAGAATCCATTCATGGTATGCTTCACAAGTTGCATTTTATATAGGTGCATTTCATTGGTGCGAAATCCTCGAACTCTATGAATGTTTTGAAAAAAGTCTCTCATGTTTACCATGTTTGGATTGAACAATGCAAAAATCTTGTCAAAGTGCAATTGCTCATAATTTACACCCACACTAATGGCTATATTTGAGACAATGACCCTTTTAGATGACCATACTTCATTAACCTTTCTCAAAGATGATTTCACATCATCACTACTCATACCATGATAGCACACAACATCATCCTTTGATATGTTTGACATAGCACACAATCTATCAACAAACGTTTCCATGCCATAGCACCATACATTCCTTCCTTTTTTGAAATCAGTTTTAAATGGATAAAATACATAAATATTTTCTCCTTTGACAATATGCTCAACTAAAGATGCTTCCCAATTGTTTTTTTCCACATAATTTATAATCTGTTTTGGGTTTGGAGGAATACTTGAACCAAGCATAAGGGTCCCTTCATCAATGTCATCCATGTTGCTATGATTCGGAGTAAGGTAATCAAACCATTCAATTGTCTCCTTATTGGGAAATGCATCCATAAAAATGACTCTTTTACTATTTTTAATGATGTTTAAAAATCGATACCAATTAACATCCAAATTTCTCCCATGTGTCTCACCAAACCAAATAGATGTGTAAGATTCTACCTCATCTAAGACCACAAGGTCGTATATTGAGTCCATAGTTTTCCATAGGCTCTCCATTGATATCGTTAAGCGTTTTTGTTTCGGAATTTGGTCTTGGGTCGCTTTGTCAAAGCTTTTGTAATTTCGGAATCTCAGATTGCTCAACCTCGATGTCACATTTTCGGAGTACGAAATCCTTGGACTGAACCATATTATTTTTGATTTTTTCTCGAATTTTTCAATATAGTTTATGGTAGCTTTGGTTTTGCCACATCCCATAAATGCACCCAAATACACCATGGGTGTGCTTCGCAAGGCGTTGTATATTTCTAAAGCTTGCACATCTCTTTCCTCCATGTGTAAATCAATAGGTACGTCACAATTCTTGCGAAATTTCTCCCCATACTTGTCCCAAGAAAATAGCTTGGGATAGAATCGCGATAGCACATTCTTTATGAAATTGTCACTTGGCGATTCATACCTATGAGCACTATTCCATGATGCTTCATATCTTAGTATTCTTGCATCCTCATCATTTCGGTGTTTGATTTGAGTAAGCCATGCAAAGAAATTAACTTTTGAGACATGATTGTGATAACTCCACAAAAGAATTTGCCATGCCAACATACGCCCAAGTGTGCTTGGGTCATCCCATGGTTTATTGGGAATCATATTCAATATTTGTGTGGAAGTGGAGGTCGACCAAACAAAATTTTCGGGCGGTGTATAATCACATTGGGGAAGGCAACTTAAATCAATATTTTCATTTGCATTAGATTGTTGCTTAGGGGTTGTGTCACAAATATCGTCAAAACTCCACACTATAGTAGATGTATCGATTGAGTTTTCATCAAAATCCATTAATATGCAATGTTTAGTGAGTGATTGGCCACCTTGCACGATAGCTTGGATTCTCTCATCATTTGGCTTGCTTTGATTCACACATTTCATGGCTCGATTCTTTGTATAGATACTTTTATCAAACCCATAAATTTCCAAACTTTTGGCAAATAACTTAAGTGGTGCCATATCTTCTACTTTGGTGGTATAGTAGTTTGATAATATGAGATGATATGACCACTTATTTCTCTTGAGGCATACACTTCCACTAATTTGAAAGTTGGCATTGGGAATTTTTTGCAAAATTAATGCTTTGATTGTTTCTAAGTCAATGGCATGATAAGCATCCACATCGAAATGTACCTTCGCTTGAACATTTGCTTGAATTATTTCATAAATTCCATAATTTTTCTTAATTATTTTTTCGAAATTATTAGCATCAATTTTTGACCACATCCTTCCATGTCTTTGAGTGTGTGAACAAATGGGAATTTCATTAACATCGATAGTGCTAAGCACATAATCTTGAGAACCACCTTGATTTGTGATGCACTTCACCCATGGCATTTTAAGGTAGGTCTTAATAGCAAGTTTGGTGGTATCGAAATCTTTGAATTCAATTGGCATTATACACTTATAATATAGAAAATATTTTAATTTTGAACGCGTTTTTCACACATTTTCATCCAAGGGTACATTTTCGACATCTACAAGTTTTTTCCCCAAGTAATATTGTCGCATTTTTTCTTTGTGTTGTTCTTTGTGATTTTCATACCATGTTTTTTGATGTTTTCTATTTAAAGCCCTTGTTTCTTCTATGTGGGATTTTCGATATTTCATCTTGGCCCTCTTTTGAGCCTCGCTCAAAGCCATGGTGTTCTACTTATAATGTATACACATGTTTTTTTAATAATTGTCAAACCGCACAAAAATCCACCCTATAATATTTTTGGGAAATTTCGCCCTAAGATAATCATGGTTTTAAAAAGTCAAAAACGTGTGAATTGGTTACTTTCTTAGATTATCTATAAGACTTGTGAATTTGTAACTATTTCACACGCTAAGACATCGTTTGGGACATTCCTAAAGGCCTTTAAGTCTTGTAATGTATCCCATTTCACTTATGGACAACATAGATAATTGCACAAAATATCGAAAAAAATCGATTTTTTCCGCCTTTGATGCCTAAAAAAATCCCCCAAGATATGCTCACTTGCATTACTTAATATATGCATCAATATTGGGCTTAATTATTTTTTATAATACCCCAAAAATCCCCTCTAAACTGCTGATTTAATTGTCCCAAAAAATTGCTGTCGAAACCCCCCCCTACTGCTGGGGTATACTGGTCCTTAATTGCGACTCGATTAGTGGTCGGTCATCACCGCGGTCCGAGCTCGACCCGCGGTCGACCTGCGGTCGATTTGCGGTCGATTTGCGGTCGATTGACCAATAGGAAAATTCTGTATTTAAAAATTATTATTTATAAAATTTCACCCTATAATATAATTGTATAATTTATTTTTATAAATTTTACGTGATTTTTTTAAATTGGTTAATCGAGCGGAAATCGACCGCAAATCGACCGCAGGTCGACCGCGGGTCGAGCTCGGACCGCGGTGATGACCGACCACCCGATTAACCTAAAACCTCAACTGTTTGCAACAGTTTAAACAGTTTAAACTGTTTTCAACGTTCAGAAGTTCAAGAAATTTTACTGCGACAGAATGGCTTCATATATTGATAATATTGCGTCAGTTGGTGTGGAGAAATCCCAGAGTGAACCCATCAACGAAGAGGCTTTATTTGCTGAAGGGAAGGTGAAAGTGTGTTCCCCGTGTGGAAAGTTCGTTTCGTATATTGACCCGCGTACCGAACGTGCCAAACATGCGATAATTTCTGTGGCGGTTGGTGAGGCAAAGTGCCCCGGTCAACTCATGCAACGTGATAAGAAGACCGGTGAGCCCGTTGACTGCATGAGCCCCGCGACCCACGCCGATCCTTGGTGCTGCGACAAGCACAAGCAAAATAGTGCGTATCTTCTCACTGACGAATTCCTCAAGCACCTCTACGAACGTCAACTCCCTTCGCTCGTAACGACCAAGAAATACGGTGAGGTGTGCGAGGGTATCAAGATGCGTTGTCGCATCGCACAAGTGCGAGTGGATATCGCTATGGAAAGCGAATCGCACTTGGAGGACCCTACTGCGACCGACTTCGAAGCGGAGAAGCAGTCTCTTAAGGAGGAGTTGGAGAACTTACGGAAATTGAAGGAAGCCAACGAGTCCATTGCGAATGAGACCGTAGCTAACTTGGCAAGTGGGTACAAGGACGTCTACGTGACCCCCGCCAAGACTACCGTTCGGATGAACCCACGCCAGCAGGCTATGGCCGACATTCGCAGTCGCCAGACCACCCCCAAGTCTTCTCCTGCTGGATCTACTGTGGACAAGAAAGAGTCCGAGCGTATCGCCCAACTGGTCAAGCAGTCCGAAGCTGACCAAGCTCGCATCGTGGAGTTGGAGAAAGCACTGGGTGAAGCTAACGACAAGACCGCTGATGACCTGCAGTCTCGCATCGACACCTTGGAGCTTGGTATGGCGACTATGCAGGTCAGCGAACTACCTGTCGCAGGAGAAGAGGCTGAGGTTTCTTCTGCGGATTCGCCAAACCCAACCGAAGTTGCAGCTGGTGCTGGCCGAGGTCGTGGTCGTGGACGAAAAAGTGGCTGAGTGTAAGATGCGA
Source organism: Cymbomonas tetramitiformis (assembly GCA_001247695.2). Lineage (NCBI taxonomy): Eukaryota > Viridiplantae > Chlorophyta > Pyramimonadophyceae > Pyramimonadales > Pyramimonadaceae > Cymbomonas > Cymbomonas tetramitiformis. The sequence goes on along the minus strand of LGRX02028847.1, from coordinate 16,857 downwards.
GATAGGGTACCCGCACAGAGTGTGCAGGACGCCGTCGCTTGATGCGACTTCAAACCCTTGTAATTTGTTAGGAAATACCCGGAATAGACTTGGGGTATTTCGCGCACTTGATAACGTGCCTTCATAAACTTTTGGGACGTTGTAATTTGTTGTAATTTGTCTTTCCGGATGACGCATGGGCACCACGTGAACTCTTACAAAGGCATACCTATTGCATATGATTGTCTTAGCAAATAGCACGCACGCATAATCTGCCTTGATAAACTAGTTAGGAGTATTCATTTGTTTACCTTTTGTTTCCAATTCAAATTCGTACAATAGACTACAGCGGTGTGCACATAGGGTTTAGGGTTAGAATGTTTTCGTGCGTTAGAAAGCGGTAAATAAGTTACAATATGTATATATCTAATGACAATATCTATATGTAATCTGAAATCGTAAGAGTGCCTGTCCTGCGGTGAACGCACGAAAGATATCTGCAGTGAACGCACGAAAGATAGAGTGCTGCAACGCACGAAAGTCCTCTGCAGTGAACGCACGAAAGATATCTGCAGTGAACGCACGAAAGATATCTGCAGTGAACGCACGAAAGATATCTGCAGTGAACGCACGAAAGATATCTGCAGTGAACGCACGAAAGATATCTGCAGTGAACGCACGAAAGATAACTGCAGTGAACGCACGAAAGATATTTGTGGTTCTGCCAGTGTGAATTATTTTTATGATATACCAAAAGGTAACTATTTCACACGTTTTGACAACGTCTAGTCGTTTTTTTCTCACATATTGCAATGCATTCACCGATAACATGTACAACATTTAACACCAATTGCTTTGAGGTTCTCCCAAATATTGTCGCAGACAGTATAGACTTAGTCATATTAGATTTACCATATAACCAGACCGCGTGTAAGTTTGATAAAGATAAGTTTGACCTGACCAAATTGTGGACACATTTAAAACGGGTCGGAAAGCCTCGGACAGCTTACATATTCTTTTGTACCGCTCGATTTGGACACGAACTAATCTCAAGTAACAAACGATGGTTTCGATATGATTTAGTGTGGGAAAAGACGGTCTCCGCAGGTTTTTACCACGCTAATCAGATGCCACTACGTAATCACGAAATGATATATGTATTTTATGATAAGCTACCGACGTATAACCCGCAGAAAACACAAGGGCTTCCATACACCCGTCACCCTGGGAGACGCACAGAGTTATATACCGGACAGTGCCCCCGAGTGAAAACAATATCTGATGGCAAACGATTCCCGAAATCGGTGATTAAAATTCCCAACGGTAATTACAAATCAAAGCATCCAACCGGAAAACCGTCCGGAATTATTCAGTATCTAGTTCGTACATATTCAAACGCAGGAGACACCGTGCTCGACCCGACGATGGGAATCGGGACCACGGGGTACGTGTGTCGAAACGAACATCGCAGCTTTATTGGGATGGAAGTAGACAAACATTATTTTGATTGTGCGGAATTAAATAAAAGCGTGTGAAATTGTTACTTTTTCACATTATCTATATGAAATCTGAAATCGTAACAAATCCACACGCTTTTTTGATTTATAGGTCACCACAACAATCTATCTGCGTAATAACCATTGCTACCGACGACATTCCGGTCTTTCTTGTGTCTGATTTTGTACAGCCGACGTCTTTCATCGGCATACTCTTTACCCTTAGTGGCCATGTATGTTGGATAATCAGAAGCACCACGCTGACCCACTTGAGCGACCAGTTTACCATCCTTGAAAACATCAATCTTTTTGCTATGATTATTTGATGGGCTAATCTTCACACCGAGTTTCCGTGCTTGACTTTTTGTGTAAGCTTTGATTTGATAAGTCATTGTATACTATATGTAACACTATTATATAGTATGACAAGTAAACCAATATCTGAGAGTAGACTTCAAGAGTTATTTTTAGACCCAAAGTTTGGTCAATCTAGTGCCAATGCATTTACCAAGAAGCTTAAAGCACAAGGTTACAAGGTCACAGAATCTCAGGTCAAGGCTGCTATTTCCAAGACCGAGACATCACAAGTTTTATCACAGCCTAAAAGGGTAAATCGTAAGGATTACTTCCCGACGTATGGGCCGGTCAATAAGGTCTCTATACAATCCGATTTGGCTTTTATACCGAAAGATAAGTCGGTGAACAAAGGATATGCCGTGATTCTGACTGCGGTTAACGTTAATACTAACAAAGCGTATGCAATCGCTTTGAAATCCAAAACCGTCAGAGATAAGAACAATAAAAGACAAGAGGATGTGGAGGGCATCGTTCCTGCCATGAAACGATTGATAAGCGAAACCAAAATGGACACTCTTAGTACAGACTTAGGCAGCGAGTTCACGAACAAACCAGTTCAAGCATTGTTGAAAGAGAAGGGTATCGAACATTACACGTCTCAAAAAGAGGACCACACTCGTCAAGGGAAAATCGAGCGGTTTAACAAAACTTTGAAACGAAGATTTAATTTCAACGAGGCGAGAACCGGTAAAAATAATTGGGTTGACTATTTGGACTCTATCGTCGAGAACTATAATGAAACGGTAAACCAAGGTAATATCAATGATACCCCTCCCGATGACATGAATAAGAATCGTGTTATTAGAAGTGTCTTGTTGAAACGCAATCAAACTGCCAAACTCTTACAAAAGTTAGACATTAAACCAGGCGACAAGGTACGCCTTCGCGTTACTAAAAAGACATTTGATAAGGAAAGCCGCACATGGAGTACCGAAATATACAAAGTCCGAAGTAGAAAGGGTTTGTCTTTCGTGATAGAGGACGGCGACGGTGATACCTTACGCCGACAATACAAGCCGCGAGAACTGAAAGAGGTTCAAGGACCTGTTTCCAAACCATCCAAAGAGACCCGAGGTAGTAAGACTGATAGTGAAAGTAAACAGGCTGCAAAATCTGAGCGTGCGTTGAAGAAAGAGGGTATAGAAGGAAATACCGCTTCCAAGACATCTAGAAGCTACGACAACTACGAGGTCAATGTGTTTATCAGCGACAAGAAATCCCCTAATTATCAAAAGACATTGAAAGGTTACCTCAAGCTCAATCGGTCTGGGAAAAGCAAGCGTAAATATCAATTGATATTCTATGAGAAGTCTGAAGAGAATGAGTTTGTTGATATTCCAGACCCGGAAATCAAGTTGTTGAAACGAAAAGAAACCGTTAATATATAATGAGAACATTATTGACCGATGAGGTCGGAAGACGCAATTGTATGAAAATGATGGGAATTGCCAACGGCTCAAGTTCAAACACTCTGTTCCGAGGATATAGTAAACTCGCTAAAAGCAACTACGTAATAACGATGCCGAGTCAAAACAGTGCGGTATTCTACAATAGTTTGAGAGATTCAATCATAAGAACGGAGCCATTAGTGAGAGACATTCAGGACTATAGCAGTGATATTGATACAACCATACCCAATTCTATGATGACAATGTTAAATCCAATGATGACAATGACACAAGACGATATCGATAATCAAGCGTTAAGGCGTATTGAGGAAGACGCTCAAGAACGAAACGCCATTCTCGCACAAGCAGCCAAACAACTACCACCAGACACTCCTGAAGCAGCTAGACCGTCACGCGATACTGGACCGGGTGCAAATCTGCGAAAGGAAGCAACAGCATTGTTACAAGGCGATATAATGGCTTCTCCAACCAGGTTTGGAACGTTTGCATCTGATAGAGTAATGACAAGAAGTCAAACGGCGGCTCCTGCAAGTCCTCTGCAAAGAGTTGTTAGTTACATAGCCGGAGGCGATTTAACACCCAAATCAAAAACTCGTTAATAGTAATGCAAGTTCCTTGTAATCAAAGCTATCAATCCAATGCTTACTGTCGTCCATCTAGTAGCTATTTTAGTAATTTTGTTGATGCCGATAAAGATGAGAAACAAATACATAGTCCGGTTTCGCGTAACAGGTCTGACAACAGCAGTAAACCTTTCAATACTATGGTAACAGTCAAGAGCAAACCAATCATGAAACCTAACGATGTTGACAAGTATACACAAAGGGACACCTCTAATTTGCTGAATGCCTTAAGTCAAGACGCCGTAAAAGTTCCAAGAACCGCCCTGAACAAAGTCTTTGGTGCTAATATCACGTCTAGGGACAATCCTACACAAACAAGGTATGCACGGGCATCAGATGTCTCTTATGCTTATAGTTATGGTGACCGAGGTCGGTTGAAAAGTATTATGAGAGGACTTCCGGGTTATTACGTAGACCGAAGTTTGTCGGGTAGAAACTCTACAACGTTGGTCAATCCTAAAAGCCAAGACGTTATTATTGCATATCGAGGCTCTGATGCAGAATTTGGAAGTCTGAACACTCTTGCCCAGGACATCTCACGTGGACAAAATGTAGAAGATTGGTATGTAAATCTTTTGACATTGATGAAACAACAACGTAGTACATCAAGATATCAAGAAGCACAACAACGATTTGACGATGTCAAAAGTAAATACGGTGGGTATAAGTTATCTGTGACTGGTCACTCTAATGGAGGTGGTCAAAGCAATTATATAGCCGAAGTTAACAACGTAGAAGGGCATCATTTCAACCCAGCAATCAATCCTATGCAAGAACCGATGAACACTCCTACGGAAAAGCAGGTGTTGTACTCAACAGAAGGCGATTTAGTGTCATTACCAGCCCGGTTGAAACCACATGCTAAAAGCAATTACGATATCGTGCACGTCAATCCAAAGGTAGGTACGGAAAACGATTTGACAAAATTACATAGCGTGGAACAGATGTACTCAGATGCACCGGAGTCTACGCGAGTCAGTACAGCAAGGTCTCGGTATGGGTTTGCCAACGCCATGACGGGTTCGGCTGTGGGAGGGTACCTTGGATATTACACACCGACTGACACCAACGACGAACGTATCTTTAGGACCACTCAAGGTTTATTGGAACCAATCTTACTATCAGAAACTCCCAATGTGAATTTCACAGATTTCATGAATGTTATGGGTGTCAAAGAAAGCTTAGGTGAGAAGAATTATATACGTGGAAAATTGGGACTGAATCCTATAGAACAAAAACCGTTAACGGAAGTGCCGGTCTATGACCCAATCACGGAGATGATACGTCAAGCCACGGGTCGTGCTGACCAAGACAAGGAGTTGTTTGAAGAATCAAAAAAGGTGGCAGATTAGGTCATATTCACATTATCTTATACATAACCATAATATGACCCAATCTGCCACCTTTTTTGATTTATATGATAATAAGATGGACCGTCAAGAATTGATACGCTTAGCCAAACTTCAATACCCCGATATTAAAGAAGCTCATGTAGAATTGCTTGTAGATGATTATATCAAACGTCCAGAATTTTACGATGACCTTTGTACTGGAAACATTGAAGAACCAATTCCTTTAGAGCGGGATACTGTTGATTCTATAAAAGATAATTGTTATATTAATATAGATGAGCGTAATTAGCACAAGAACGCTATTCTTGTCTTCCGAAGACAATAGCAATGGAGACGCACGTGTTTTGCAAATGAACATACCCACTCAACTGATAAATTACCGAGCACAAACCAAATTGAGATTAACTTTGAATACTTTCTCTTGTGCAAAGACATGGTATAGTATCAACGAGACCAATGGCATCTTCTATGTGGGTGATACGGTAAATAATACTTTAACGGAAGTTCAAATACCTTATGCAAATTATACTGATTTAGACCAACTAACAAGATTATTACAAACAAGCATAAAGACTGCCATTGTTGGATACACCGGTGATGTAACTGTGTTATACAATAATAGCGGCGATGGACTTGATTATAAGAATAAATTTCGTATAACGTTGAATCCTGCAGCACCCAATATTAAGTTTGTATCATTCAGCGTGAGTGGGGACTTTTTTGCTTTACCGGGAAGTAATTTACAAAATGCCCTAATTTCAGTTTCCACAGCTGGAAAATACAATGACTCAGATCAAGTACTCGGAGGTCGTGTTAATAGAAGCACAGCTGGTTTAAGTGAGATATCTGAACTTATAGACTTGTTTGGCATCACTACACCCAACTCCGTGTTTCAATCTGTTTATCCATGTAACATTCAAACCAACGACGCCTTGTACCTTAGGGTCACATCGTTACCAACACACAATATTGAATCAACAAATCTTTCTACTTTTACAAACACTAACGAAATGATAAGTTCTGATATCTGGGCGAAAATACTATTGCCTAGTGACACAACGACAGACTTCATAAGATATATAGACCCAAACGACAACTTTATTATTGAAGTGTCTGGGTCTCAATTTACTTCATTTAGAATCACACTTACAGATTCTAAAGCAAGATTAATCACATTGGCATCTCCGACTCAAGCGTCAGACGGTTCTATCAATTATTCATTGAGCATCAAAGTTGAAGAATTGGCACCTGCTGGTCTATCAGATATTTTATAATCTTTATAATATATATACAAAAATGAGTCTGCCAATGAGTCTTGCTTACGGCTTATCGAAAATGAATTCATATTCAACTAATTACTTCAGATTAGAGACTACTAATCTTACCGAAGCATCAAGGTATAGTACTATTACACTAAATTTACCCGTTAATTCAATTGTAAACATGAAGAGTTTAGCCATGCATTGTTTAGGTTCCTGTACAACGCCTTTAGCATTTCAAAACGACGAAGATGATGCTGATGAATTACATACGACGCTCCCCAATGGCATCGAGAAACTGATTCAAAGAATGGAAATTTTCGCCGGAGGGCAGCAGTTGACCACTGGTTTTCAATCCTACAACACGGTCAGTTGCGTACTTGATACTATCAAAACCACTCTTAGCAAAGAAATGACTTATCAAAGGGTTCTTAAGAATCAAGAAATCTCTGTAGCCGAGAACTTTTACAGCACACCTCGTCCATACATTTTGAATCAATGGCTAACGTTTTTGGGTGAAGCTGAACCGTCCTACATTGATACTTCACTTTTGCCACCGATTCAGATAAGGCTGTACCTTGCAGGTCCAGAAGTCCTCGGGTGTTGGCAAAAAACAAAAACGCCTGGTTTTGCAATTGACACGAAAGCTCAAGAAGAATTAGTATCGAAAGGCAATTTTAAATTGGACAAACTTTACTTTACCGTAGAGACGATTACATTCAGTTCTGGAGTATATGATGCTGCCGTTGAGAGCAAACTGCGTGATGGATTCTTGGAGATTCCGTATTGCAATTACTTTACCTTTTTCGAAGGAGCTGGTGGTATGGCCAAATCGACAAGGTTCTCTTTGAGTTCACAATGCATTAATAACATATATGCTGTGCAAAGGCCTAGTGATTATAGAGAAAAAATCAAAGGACTTATCAAATTGGCAAATACATGTGGAACAGCCTACCTACCCTCATACTTTCAGTTTTCAGCAGGTGGATTGGGTGCTCTGCAATTTAACATTAATAACCTGTTCGTTCCTAACTATCGAGTCGACCCTCTTGCAGCATTCAATCTGCTGACTATCAGTAAAGCTGACAATTATGGAACGCTATCGGGATGTAAAATTAATTCATATGAAGATTGGCTGAACAACCAATTCATTCCCATGGTACGTTTGAATCTTCCCTCAGAAATGGGTGTAAGAAATTTAACTGGTTTGGATTCTCGGGGTTTAAACAGTTCCTTCTACTATCAAACTTCTATTGCATCACCCGCAGACCCGCTACAAACGGTACTTACAACAAACGAAACCATGATTATTTGCGAAACGACAGCCGTGCTTCGTATCGGTCAAAACCGTGTGATTGAAACTATATTTTAAAACGCTGTTAATAGTATACAAATATGGCTCAACAGCCAGGATTAAGCAGTTACAACATGAAAAAAGATGTAGGACCGAACGTGGACAAACAAATTCACACCGCGACGATGTTTCAAATGTCAGGTTTTAGACCGGTTATGATGCAACAGCTACCATGTAAAACAATCAATGACATCACATATCCACCATTCAGGATTAGCAACGTTCATCCTCTGGCTGGATACAAATCTTATACTTTAGGGCACAATCAAAAAGTGTCAAAAGAAATGGAAATGTTCCATTTCCCGATGGAGCATCCATTGAATAGTCGATTGTTGCAACCTGTACCTTTGTTTTTTTCATAAGTTAATATATATCAACATGTCTTCATTTGGAAATGAATTGAATGTAAAAAAAAGTGGTGGCCGATGATTTGGTCGGTCGAGGAATGACCATCGGTCGTGATGGTAAAAATGGGGCTGTACCGGAAGCAAGAACTCAAATTAATTTGTTAGGAACTGAAGCTATATTTAATTTTGATGCAAGCCAAAGCGGGGACCCCGGTATTGCAGATTTCAACATGGCGGGAAAGCTAACCAAATTTAGAATAGGTGGGTTGCCAATTGTCACAGGTCCAACAAATACACCTCCATTTGACGCCGAAGTTCCGGTTAATGGATTGTATGGTTATCGGACTGCAAATACTTTACCTGCCCAAATCTTTATGAAACTTGTCTCAAGACGTCCTCCACTGTAAATTATTAAATCGTTTATAGTATATAATGTCAGCTTTCGGTTCAAATCTAATAGTTGAAAAAATTAACGGCAAAGACTATGTAGCAGCCCCAGGGACAACCGATACACTAACGTGCGATACAGTTGTGTGCCAAACTATATGCAGCGTAGACTCGCCGTTAGAGACGATGCATATCGGTTCGGACATACGCTATCAGAACGATATCAAATTCATAGATACTCAAGACCCATTGAATGAACGAGAACAGATGTCCTTGTTGACAGATGGGTCGCTAAAGGTACACACTTCAATAAAATTCAACGACTTCGTATTAAACAATCCAGTGTCGAAATCACGATTCTCAGCAGGCCTTGATGACCTCGATGCATCGTTTGAGATTAAAAGTTTGGACCCTGTGGAACAAACACGAGTTAAGATAGGCGAAACAGGCATCAACGAGGTAACCTGCTTGCAGACAACAATCAATATAGAGCCTTTCGGCAATGGGGTATTGATAAACGACGGCCCACTCGTACTCAATACCGGCGATTTAACATTGACAAGCGGTAAGTATCGAGGAGATGGCTCATTGTTAACTAACTTACCTTCTGGTGCAAATCAGAATCTACAATCGGTCACCGACCAAGGTAGCACGACGACAAATAGTATCAGTGCATCTGCATTTGTCGCGTCGCGCAAAAAATGGATAAATGGATAAATGGATAATTGGATAAATGGATAATTCACCAAGTGAAAATACAAAACGGTCCTCAAATTATTTTCACGTGAAAATACAGCGACGCGTCCCTCTTCCGGAATATCCCCGCACCCCCCCTCCCCGACAAGTGAAATTACACAACGGGCCCCGGAAATACTGAAAATACACTTTGGTCTCCTTTTGTGAAAAAATGCACCGACACCTCCCCGATAAAGTCAAAATGCAAATCAGGTGAAAAACAACAAGTGAAAATACAAGGACGCGTCCTTCGTCCGGAATATCACCGCACCCCCCGCCCCGACAAGTGAACTTACACAACGGGCCCCGGAAATACTGAACATACACTTTGGTCTCCTTTTGGTAAAAAATGCACCGAGACGTATCGTCCCCGCTCAAGTCCAAATCCAATTCAGGTGACAAACAACAAGTGAAAATACAATGACGCGTCCTTCTTCCGGAATATCCCCGCACCCCCCTCCCCGACAAGTGAACTTACTCAACGGGCCCCAAAAACACTGAAAATACACTTTGGTCTCCTTTTCTGAAAAATTGCACCGAGACGTATCGTCCCCGCTAAAGTCAAAATGCAATTCAGGTGAAAAACTACAAGTGATAATACTATGACGCGTCTCTCTTCAAAAATGTTGGTATTTTTTAATACTGCAACCGTGCATGTTTACAAACCTGCATAAATATAAGTGAAAATACAAGTTCCCATTTTGCCTGGCAAAATAATACAACTAGGACTCTATTCGACATCGATGACAACACAACCACAGCCCAGAAATAACGGACACGAATCAACCATCAAAAGATTATATAACAGGGACCTCCCCCGTCATCGATGACAGTGCAACCGTTTTTGTTATAGGAATAACACGGCGACCAAGATTACTTCCCCCGTCATCGATGACAGGAAATACCAAAGAAGTTATACTTCAGATTCACTTCTATTTATTTGTCAGAAAACACTTTTAGCCGAAGTTACTTTCCCCGTCATCGATGACAGCACATACCTAAAAAAGTTAAACTTCAGGTTCCCTTCTATTTATTTGTGAAAGTACAATTTTCTCTTCACCTAACTGAACAAATAACAGGTCGAGTCTAACACTTATCCCTCAAGTGACATGCCCGCCAGACTTGAAGATATCATCAACATCGTCTGACAAAAGGTCTCTTGTTGGATCTCCATGCCAAAGAACGCACGTCTGGCGTGTAAGGCTCCAATTCCTGTGCTCCCTGTATACACAAACTTCGACTACACTCAGGATATTTGACAACCGTCATCGATGACAACCGTCATCGATGACAAAGTTTCCAGCAGGCGCACATGCCGAACAATAAGAATGACTGAACTTTGGAAAACACAATACGTCTAGCCGACATTGCAAACGGGAACTTGTTCCACATGCAAACTCCTTTCATCACAATACAAGCCGGCACGCAACTCGATTAGGAAAGCAGAACATACCGGTTCCCATGAACGGATCCATCACGAGCTGCCCTGGCAAGTACGTGTACCGCTGCACAAGCATATTCATCATATTTGGGTCTTTCTGTCCGTAAACCAAAGCCTTTCCAGACCTCTCACACTTTTCTTGCTTAAACGCTTGGCAGCCAGTCAGTGAGCAGTTATGTTTCACCGTGGTTGATGACAACGTCTGCTTGAAAGCCTTGTTCATACGTGTGAACTCATCGTCAAGCAGGTCCTCAGCTACCATGAAATCCTCCCGCACCTTCTCGTCATCGTCGCCCGGCTTCACATCTTCTCCACGCTCCTCCCGAACGCTTTCCTTCACCGCGTCTAACAAGTTGCGCAGCAACGTTGCCTTCTCCTCGTTCGACGGGCAAGTAATGATGTTCCCGGTAAACGAAGTCGACAGAACGTCGTACTTGTACTTACGGGTGAGAATGTATTTGTGCCGATCTGAAACTTGAGGTGTAAAGAAAGCTTTCCAATCACACACGACTTTAGACGGCGTTCTTGCCAGGCATGTGTACCAGATTCCAGAGGAGCACGGAGTATTGCTCCTAACCTCAGCAAGCCTCAGCTTGGAATATGTAATGCAACCTGCAGACAGTGACAACAACTTCGTCATCGATGACGAAAAATACTGAACAAAATATTTCAAACACGAAATAACTAAGTAAATATGAGTCTCATATTGTCATCGATGACGATATTTTCAGATATGCTATACTACCGAAATAATACAGAAGACATCATACCGGGAAGGTTCACAAACCCACTGAGATTGCAGTTCTTCGATTCTTCTTCTATTTCTTGAAGCACTTCAAGTGTGCCCATCACCGTGAACACGGTGTCTCCGTCCGGCCCGCCTAGGTCCACAGCTTTCTCGTACTTGTCCATGCTACCATTGTTATCGGCCACTGAACCAAAGATTGCCTTCGTTGCCACCTTCCAGTCGATGTCAGTTGGGTACCCGGCTTTTTCACTGCTTCCCCAAGGAACGTCCGTGATGACCGCGGCCACACCAACCCCCTCAAAGAACACAGACAGCAGCTGCTTCGTTGCTTTCACCGCGTCACAACACGCCAATGTCACCGCGGGTACTCCTGCGTACGTGAGAATCTCACTCTGAAAAACCCAGCACTTGGTCTGCTCAGCACCGATGGCGACCACGGTCGCTTTGTAGTAGATAAGGTGTAAGGCCTTGGACATCTTTTCTTGACAAGATACATAGATGTCACTACGACTGTAGCCAATAGGCTTTCCGTCCAACGGGTTAGCAACCAGGAACTCCAGGAACTCAATCTCCTTCACCCCAGGCTTTCGGGCGTCCCACGTAGAACCATCTCGCTTGGTCAGCTTCTTTTCCGTCTTGAAGTTGAGGTTTTTGTCATCACCGCTCAGTGCTTCGTAACATTTCACTGGGTCCCACGGGCTACCGTAAAAGAAACCCGGCTGGTTTGGAACCTCGGGTGATTGTTTGGGGGCCTGAAACAAAAATATTCTTTTTAAGAAAGTCTTCATCAATGTTAACAAAAGCAACTGCTAAAACTTTACATTATATGTTCAACAACTCACCGGTGTTGCGTGCCGTGATTCTGAAGCTTCTGGAATGGGCGCCAGTATAGGTGGCAACTCAGGTAGTACGGATTCTTTCTCTGGCGATGGCATCTCTAGCTTCTGCTGGACTGATTCCAACTCCGCCGCAAGAGATAACCTCCGCTCCTTCTTCCTCTTACGATCCGTGGTCAGTACATCGATCTCGTCCTTTTTCCTCTTCAACTCTGCCCTTACTGCAACTCCGGTCTCGTCGTCTAAGTTCATCGCTTGGACGTTGTCGATCACGTATTTCTGCATTACCTTATTTAACTTCTTCACGGTCTTCTTTGCTTCTTCGTGCTCATCCTCTGCATGCTTTACATCTGCGATGAGAATAAAGCTTTCTGCGAGAAGAACAAAGTTTGATCAAAGTTTGTTCAGTCTTGATTAGTAAATGTAAGTCATGTGTGCACGTGAAAAAACTTAAAAAAGCATCGTAACGTACTGCCTAAACTTCGTCATCGATGACGAAAAACTTCGTCATCGATGACGTAAAACAAACAAGTTTCATGTGACCAGGTGTTTTTCTGAAAGCTCCACGTACCAGCAATCATCTCTGGCTTATGCAAGGTGCTCATGTCAAAGTTTACGTGTGCCGGCTGCGAAGTGTCCTCGTTGGCAGGTTGTTGCCCCCCTTCAGCGTCGTTGTCGCCTTCCAACCAGGCTTTCAATTGTGCGTCTGAGTTAGCTGCTGAGGGCTCCTCATGTTGAGACTCAGCCACGTTCTCTCCAGAGACTGCATCTTTTGCATGCTTTTCAACCTCCTTCGCAGGTGTAACATGAACTTTGACGGCCTCCAAGTCCATGTCCTCCACTTCGTCGTCCTTGTAGAAAACAGCGGTTTTGAACTTCCCCTCCACGAAAGCAAGTGCCTTTTTTATTTCGTCCTCTTTCAGTCGGCAAGCGACTGGGCTGGAAGGCAATGGGCTTTTGTCAACCGGAAATAAAAAGCTGTCTTGGCTGCGAGACACACCTTTTTCGTTAGCTATAAATAATAACAGCTTGCAATGAGCACTCAAGCACATTGATCAAAGGAAGCACACTGTCAAAAGGAAAAGAAGAAGGTAAAATGACCTTACCATCCTTTAAGGACTCCAGCCATGAACTCGTCTGCTTTTTCTCGGTTGAAAGTAACACCAGTTTCTTTCACGAGCGCTTCAAGTCTTGCCGATATCTTTTCCCTCATTCTAAGGGTTGTGCAGAAGTCAGTAAAGCCTCTTGCTGACTTAATGACCGGCGTGTGATCCTGCATGCTTTGTGTCTGCAGCCAGTGTCCTTTTTCAGAATCTTCTCCGTGCTTGAAGTAGGTCACGTTCTTGCACACAGCCTGAAAGGCTTTCACCTGACAAGTTACCACAACATGCCATGCTTTAAGTTCTACCTGTTTCTGCATGCCGAAACCGGGAATACATGAACGCAGTTGTCATCGATGTCAACAATACTTGAAACGGAAACAAATATAAGGTAAGGAATATTTTTCTTGCGCCAGTTATACCTTGTTTTCCAGCGACAAATCCTCAAGCTCCTTGTTTGAATACAAACTAGCAAACCCGAAAGGACTGTGACTTCCAAGCTCCTCGCAGTTCTTCTCAACCAAATCAAGCAGTCGCTGGTCCTCACTTAAAAGTCTGTGAACGGAGATGAGCTTCTTGAAAAAGGTTTGGTTGTAGTCTTCGTCGAGTGTGCCGTAACGAGCAACCATTGCAGGTCCAGAAAGCTTCGTTTCCTTTGGCCAGGCTTTCAAAAGCCGATCAAAATACATGAACTTAGAAAAAAAATTATAAGCCTTCACCCCCTTCTCGTTCGTCACGAAACGCGAGCCCGCAAGGAAGTTGATCTCCAGTGGCGTGATGTCCTCAGAAAACACCTGGCAAGGGCACTCAGGCTCAGAAAAATATTGTCATCGATGACAAAAATATTTCTAAACGTGTCTAAGTGGCGTAATGTTCTCAGAAAAAACCTGGCGCATTCATTCAGGCTCAGAAAAATATTGTCATCGATGACAAAAATATTTCTAAACGTGTCTCAGTGGCGTAATATTCGCAGAAAAAACCAGGCACATTCATTCAGGCTCAGAAAAATATTGTCATCGATGACAAAAGTATTTCTAAACGTATATACGTCCAGTGAAGAAACACTACAGGTGCCCAGGCCGTCATCGATGACAAAGAATACTAAGTTTTCAAAAATATTTCGACTAATTATCCACGCAGAGACTTGCTTCGTCATCGATGACGTTTGAGAAAAGGTTTAAGGCACGAGCCAAAAGCGAACTTAATGACAAAATACAGGAAGCTTGTCATCGATGCCAATAAAAAAAAAAAAAAACAACCTCAGAGGGACACTCAGGACAACTTTTTTAACCCGAAATGTTATCAAATAAAAGATTGGAAAAGATTAAAGCTTACCTGCACCCTGGCCTTCAGCCAGCACTTGTCGCCGGGTTCGACTTTCTTGCCTGCAACGACGCCACCTTCTTTATACGCCTTTCGGAAACCTTCGTTTCTTCCGTGTCCGTCAATTGCCTTGTACTTGTGCCTATAATTAAAGCTAATGGGTCAGGAAAGTAAAAAGAACACACGACGTAAAAGAAAGAAATAGCTCACCTCTTACTGTCCGGCGTCTTGTACCACATCATGTCGCACATGGGGTCGAATCCCACGAGCTCGATGCGCTTCATGGCCTCCACGGCACAATGCTTGTGACCTCTTGGATTGTCATCAAAAGAGCACTCACTCAAGTTCAGTTCCAAAGTTTCAATATATCTTGCCTTGTGTATCTCCCCAATGTTAAGAGACTCAACGACCTCCCCTGAATCTTGTTCAGAACTGGTGGGTGCAGACTTTCCCCGCGCGGTTCTTGGCTTGCTGACTACGTTCCATTCTATTGGCACTTTAGTGTTTCTTTTTCCGGCCGAGTATGCCATTTTATTATTACTGAATGTGCAGCGTTGACTGTGGAGTGAGGTGGGGTGGCAGTGACAAAAATTTTGAACTGACTAAGGGGCCGCCACTCTCCGCTTCTTATTGTCTAAATTCGTCAACCACTCGTGATTCTTACTTATGTCGCGCGCTTTTTTTTTTTTTTTTGGGGGTTAGGGGGGCAGGTCAAAGTGAGTTGGGGGGGGGTTAGGGGCTGAATAAACAATTAATTATTAATTTCATATATAATATTATTATATTGGCAATTTCAATTTTCAAGTTTCTGGCGCGGACTACTTAACAACAACTTATTTTTCGAACTGCACAATTCTTAACAAACAAATATAGAACTCCAAGAAGGTTGCAACTACGAGATGACAATATAATTTGCTTGATAGCAGATAAATACTTGACAAATTATTGTTTTGTCGATAACATGTCATCGATGACACTACGCCCTCTCCCTCTTTCTCAGCTCTGACTGAATCTTTACATGTTACCTTTTTCGTCATCGATGACATTCGAGTGCGTGTGAAATATTACAGCTATTTGAACTATTCCTTTTGCACAATGGGCAACTTTGTGGATTTCTTCTTCGAAACCCCTCAAGGTGTTCTTCTTTGTCGGCCTATTCCATGGCGTGTACGTGGGAAGCGATGCCAAGTTTTGCACAAGGACATTTGTGACGCCTTCGGACTTAACCCCGACGATGGATTGGCTGTTGCAAAACTGGCTAGTAGGAAATATGTCTGTGACAAGGAGGTGTACCGCGTGGACCCGGAATGGGGCTACTCAGTTATAGGTTGTTTGATTGATACCGAAGACGAGCCCGAAGATGCTTCACCGAAAACTCCAGCCGCAACCTCCGCGGCTTCAGAGTCTGAGGACGAACCTGAGATCACTGGCGAAGCTGCTTCCACTTTTGTCAACTTATGCGACTCGGAACCTGCAGAACCTGAGCTTGATACTCCTGTTGCGAATTTGTCAAAGCAGGACTTTGAGTTTGCAAACGCGTTCCCCAAAGATACAATCTTCACCACCCAAGTGCCTTCTAACGTCGACGGGAATATGACCTTCGGTTTCCACGTCAAACAACCGCCACCCAAGGACAGCCGTGGGGTTTCTTTGGCTAAACTCCCATTCTTTCAAACACCGCGTACTTGGTCACATGCGAATAACGGGTCGGACAAGGCAATAACTGATAACTGGAAGCAGTTGGGTGCCAAGGTCAACATAAAAAGGGTGAAATGCCTCGGAGAGGCAGTATGCAAGAATAAGACTTGTCCGTTCCTTCAAATTCATGGCAAAAGCTTCATTGAAAAGGTATGAAACTGTTTTTGTACTTTGTATAATTATAGTACTTTCAAATATCGTCATCGATGACAGTTATTTCGCTGTTTATTTTTTCAGAGTAGATGCTTTATAATTTTTTGTTTGTTTTGGCATCGATGACGAATATTGTTACTTGCTTGCATAACATTTCATTGAATAATTATAGCCTGTAATTCAATAGGTGGCGCAAGTCGGGAAACAAGTACAAGTGGCACCGACATGTCCAAAGTGCAAACAAACTACTTCCATGGAAC
>LGRX02028846.1:0-27670 GCA_001247695.2 Cymbomonas tetramitiformis | reverse complement strand
TACACTTTGGTCTCCTTTTGTGAAAAAATGCACCGACACCTCCCCGATAAAGTCAAAATGCAAATCAGGTGAAAAACAACAAGTGAAAATACAAGGACGCGTCCTTCGTCCGGAATATCACCGCACCCCCCGCCCCGACAAGTGAACTTACACAACGGGCCCCGGAAATACTGAACATACACTTTGGTCTCCTTTTGGTAAAAAATGCACCGAGACGTATCGTCCCCGCTCAAGTCCAAATCCAATTCAGGTGACAAACAACAAGTGAAAATACAATGACGCGTCCTTCTTCCGGAATATCCCCGCACCCCCCTCCCCGACAAGTGAACTTACTCAACGGGCCCCAAAAACACTGAAAATACACTTTGGTCTCCTTTTCTGAAAAATTGCACCGAGACGTATCGTCCCCGCTAAAGTCAAAATGCAATTCAGGTGAAAAACTACAAGTGATAATACTATGACGCGTCTCTCTTCAAAAATGTTGGTATTTTTTAATACTGCAACCGTGCATGTTTACAAACCTGCATAAATATAAGTGAAAATACAAGTTCCCATTTTGCCTGGCAAAATAATACAACTAGGACTCTATTCGACATCGATGACAACACAACCACAGCCCAGAAATAACGGACACGAATCAACCATCAAAAGATTATATAACAGGGACCTCCCCCGTCATCGATGACAGTGCAACCGTTTTTGTTATAGGAATAACATGGCGACCAAGATTACTTCCCCCGTCATCGATGACAGGAAATACCAAAGAAGTTATACTTCAGATTCACTTCTATTTATTTGTCAGAAAACACTTTTAGCCTAAGTTACTTTCCCCGTCATCGATGACAGCACATACCTAAAAAAGTTAAACTTCAGGTTCCCTTCTATTTATTTGTGACAGTACAATTTTCTCATCACCTAACTGAACAAATAACAGGTCGAGTCTAACACTTATCCCTCAAGTGACATGCCCGCCAGACTTGAAGATATCATCGACATTGCCTGACAAAAGGTCTCTTGTTGGATCTCCATGCCAAAGAACGCACGTCTGGCGTGTAAGGCTCCAATTCCTGTGCTCCCTGTATACACAAACTTCGACTACACTCAGGATATTTGACAACCGTCATCGATGACAACCGTCATCGATGACAAAGTTTCCAGCAGGCGCACATGCCGAACAATAAGAATGACTGAACTTTGGAATACACAATACGTCTAGCCGACATTGCAAACGGGAACTTGTTCCACATGCAAACTCCTTTCATCAGTATACAAGCCGGCATGCAAGTCGATTAGGAAAGCAGAACATACCGGTTCCCATGAACGGATCCATCACGAGCTGCCCTGGCAAGTACGTGTACCGCTGCACAAGCATATTCATCATATTTGGGTCTTTCTGTCCGTAAACCAAAGCCTTTCCAGACCTCTCACACTTTTCTTGCTTAAACGCTTGGCAGCCAGTCAGTGAGCAGTTATGTTTCACCGTGGTTGATGACACCGTCTGCTTGAAAGCCTTGTTCATACGTGTGAACTCATCGTCAAGCAGGTCCTCAGCTACCATGAAATCCTCCCGCACCTTCTCGTCATCGTCGCCCGGCTTCACATCTTCTCCACGCTCCTCCCGAACGCTTTCCTTCACCGTTTCTAACAAGTTGCGCAGCAACGTTGCCTTCTCCTCGTTCGACGGGCAAGTCAGGATGTTCCCGGTATACGAAGTCGACAGGACGTCGTACTTGTACTTACGGGTGAGAATGTATTTGTGATGAAATGAAACTTGAGGTGTAAAGAAAGCTTTCCAATCCATCACGATTTTAGACGGCGTTCTTGCCAGGCATGTGTACCAGATTCCAGAGGAGCACGGAGTATTGCTCCTAACCTCAGCAAGCCTCAGCTGGGAATATGTAATGCAACCTGCAGACAGCGACAACAACTTCGTCATCGATGACGAAAAATACTGAACAAAATATTTCAAACACGAAATAACTAAGTAAATATGAGTCTCATATTGTCATCGATGACGATATTTTCAGATATGCTATACTACCGAAATAATACAGAAGACATCATACCGGGAAGGTTCACAAAACCACTGAGATTGCAGTTCTTCGCTTCTTCTTTTATTTCTTGAAGCACTTCAAGTGTGCCCATCACCGTGAACACGGTGTCTCCGTCCGGCCCGCCTAGGTCCACAGCTTTCTCGTACTTGTCCATGCTACCATTGTTATCGGCCACTGAACCAAAGATTGCCTTCGTTGCCACCTTCCAGTCGATGTCAGTTGGGTACCCGGCTTTTTCACTGCTTCCCCAAGGAACGTCCGTGATGATCGCGGCCACACCAACCCCCTCAAAGAACACAGACAGCAGCTGCTTCGTTGCTTTCACCGCGTCACAACACGCCAATGTCACCGCGGGTACTCCCGCGTAAGTGAGAATCTCACTCTGAAAAACCCAGCACTTGGTCTGCTCAGCACCGATGGCGACCACGGTCGCTTTGTAGTAGATAAGGTGTAAGGCCTTGGACATCTTGTCTTGACAAGATACATAGATGTCACTACGACTGAAGCCAATAGGCTTTCCGTCCAACGGGTTAGCAACCAGGAACTCCAGGAACTCAATCTCCTTCACCCCAGGCTTTCGGGCGTCCCACGTAGAACCATCTCGCTTGGTCAGCTTCTTTTCCGTCTTGAAGTTGAGGTTTTTGTCATCACCACTCAGTGCTTCGTAACATTTCACTGGGTCCCACGGGCTACCGTAAAAGAAACCCGGCTGGTTTGGAACCTCGGGTGATTGTTTGGGGGCCTGAAACAAAAATATTCTGTTTAAGAAAGTCTTCATCAATGTTAACAAAAGCAACTGCTAAAACTTTACATTACATGTTCAACAACTCACCGGTGTTCCTTGCCGTGATTCTGAAACTTCTGGAATGGGAGCCAGTATAGGTGGCAACTCAGGTAGTACGGGGTCTTTCTCTGGCGTCCCCCCCATCTCTAGCTTCTGCGTGACTGCTTCCAACTCCGCCGCAAGAGATAACCTCCGCTCCTTCTTCTTCTTACGCTCCGTGGTCAGTACGTCGATCTCGTCCTTTTTCCTCTTCAACTCTGCCCTTACTGCCACTCCGGTCTCGTTCTCTAAGTTCATCTCTTGGACGTTGTCGATCACGTATTTCTGCATTACCGTTTTTAACTTCTTCACGGTCTTCTTTGCTTTTTCGTGCTCATCAGCTGCATGCTTTGCATCTGCGACGAGAATAAAGTCTTCTGCGAGGAGAACAAAGTTTGATCAAAGTTTGTTCAGTCTTGATTAGTAAATGTAAGTCATGTGTGAACGTGAAAAAACTTAAAAAAGCATCGTAACGTACTGCCTAAACTTCGTCATCGATGACGAAAAACTTCGTCATCGATGACGGAAAACAAACAAGTTTCTTGTGACCAGGTGTTTTTCTGAAAGTTCCACGTACCAGCAATAGTCTCTGGCTTATACAAGGTCCGCGAGTCAAAGTTTACGTGTGCCGGCTGCGAAGTGTCCTCGTTGGCAGGTTGTTGCCCCCCTTCAGCGTCGTTGTCGCCTTCCAACCAGGCTTTCAATTGTGCGTCTGAGTTAGCTGCTGAGGGCTCCTCATGTTGAGACTCAGCCACGTTCTCTCCAGGGACTGCATCTTTTGCATGCTTTTCAACCTCCTTCGCAGGTTTAACATGAACTTTGACGGCCTCCAAGTCCATGTCCTCCACTTCGTCGTCCTTGTAGAAAACAGCGGTTTTGAACTTCCCCTCCACGAAAGCAAGTGCCTTTTTTATTTCGTCCTCTTTCAGTCGGCAAGCGACTGGGCTGGAAGGCAATGGGCTTTTGTCAACCGGAAATAAAAAGCTGTCTTGGCTGCGAGACACACCTTTTTCGTTAGCTATAAATAATAACAGCTTGCAAAGAGCACTCAAGCACATTGATCAAAGGAAGCACACTGTCAAAAGGAAAAGAAGAAGGTAAAATGACCTTACCATCCTTTAGGGACTCCAGCCATGAACTCGTCTGCTTTTTCTCGGTTGAAAGTAACACCAGTTTCTTTCACGAGCGCTTCAAGTCTTGCCGATATCTTTTCCCTCATTCTAAGGGTTGTGCAGAAGTCAGTAAAGCCTCGCGCTGACTTAATGACCGGCGTGTGATCCTGCATGCTTTGTGTCTGCAGCCAGTGTCCTTTCTCAGAATCTTCTCCGTGCTTGAAGTAGGTCACGTTCTTGCACACAGCCTGAAAGGCTTTCACCTGACAAGTTACCACAACATGCCATGCTTTAAGTTCTACCTGTTCTGCATGCCGAAACCGGGAATACATGAACGCAGTTGTCATCGATGTCAACAATACTTGAAACGGAAACAAATATAAGGTAAGGAATATTTTTCTTGCGCCAGTTATACCTTGTTTTCCAGCGACAAATCCCCAAGCTCCTTGTTTGAATACAAACTAGCAAACCCGAAAGGACTGTGACTTCCAAGCTCCTCGCAGTTCTTCTCAACCAAATCAAGCAGTCGCTGGTCCTCACTTAAAAGTCTGTGAACGGAGATGAGCTTCTTGAAAAAGGTTTGGTTGTAGTCTTCGTCGAGCGTGCCGTAACGAGCAACCATTGCAGGTCCAGAAAGCTTCGTTTCCTTTGGCCAGGCTTTCAAAAGCCGATCAAAATACATGAACTTAGAAAAAAAATTATAAGCCTTCACCCCCTTCTCGTTCGTCACGAAACGCGAGCCCGCAATGAAGTTGATCTCCAGTGGCGTGATGTCCTCAGAAAACACCTGGCAAGGGCACTCAGGCTCAGAAAAACATTGTCATCGATGACAAAAATATTTCTAAACGTGTCTCAGTGGCGTAATGTTCTCAGAAAAAACCTGGCGCATTCATTCAGGCTCAGAAAAATATTGTCATCGATGACAAAAATATTTCTAAACGTGTCTCAGTGGCGTAATGTTCGCAGAAAAAACCTGGCACATTCATTCAGGCTCAGAAAAATATTGTCATCGATGACAAAAATATTTCTAAACGTATTTACGTCCAGTGAAGAAACACGACAGGCACCCAGGCCGTCATCGATGACAAAGAATACTAAGTTTTCAAAAATATTTCGACTAATTATCCACGCAGAGACTTGCTTCGTCATCGATGACGTTTGAGAAAAGGTTTAAGGCACGAGCCAAAAGCGAACTTAATGACAAAATACAGGAAGCTTGTCATCGATGCCAATAAAAAAAAAAAAAACAACCTCAGAGGGACACTCAGGACAACTTTTTTAACCCGAAATGTTATCAAATAAAAGATTGCAAAAAATTAAAGCTTACCTGCACCCTGGCCTTCAGCCAGCACTTGTCGCCGGGTTCGACTTTCTTGCCTGCAACGACGCCACCTTCTTTATACGCCTTTCGGAAAGCTTCGTTTCTTCCGTGTCCGTCAATTGCCTTGTACTTGTGCCTATAATCAAAGCTAATGGGTCAGGAAAGTAAAAAGAACATACGACGTAAAAGAAAGAAATAGCTCACCTCTTACTGTCCGGCGTCTTGTACCACATCATGTCGCACATGGGGTCGAATCCCACGAGCTCGATGCGCTTCATGGCCTCCACGGCACAATGCTTGTGACCTCTTGGATTGTCATCAAAAGAGCACTCACTCAAGTTCAGTTCCAAAGTTTCAATATATCTTGCCTTGTGTATCTCCCCAATGTTAAGAGACTCAACGACCTCCCCTGAATCTTGTTCAGGACTGGGGGGTGCAGACTTTCCCCGCGCACTTCTTGGCTTGCTGACTACGTTCCATTCTATTGGCACTTTAGTGTTTCTTTTTCCGGCCGAGTATGCCATTTAATTATTACTGAATGTGCAGCGTTGACTGTGGAGTAAGGTGGGGTGGCAGTGACAAAAATTTTGAACTGACAAAGGGGCCGCCACTCTCCGCTTCTTATTGTCTAAATTCGTCAACCACTCGTGACTTCCAGCCGCGCGCGTCGCGCGCTTTTTTTTTTTGGGGGTTAGGGGGGCAGGCTGTGCTTTTGTTAAAGAATAACAACAATTAATTTACACTCATATAACATATTTGGCACTACCAAGTTTCTGGGCGCGGACTACTTAACAACAACTTATTTTTCGAACTGCACAATTCTTAACAAACAAATATAGAACTCCAAGAAGGTTGCAACTACGAACTACGAGATGACAATATAATTTGCTTGATAGCAGGTAAATACTTGACAAATTATTGTTTTGTCGATAACATGTCATCGATGACACTACGCCCTCTCCCTCTTTCTCAGCTCTGACTGAATCTTTACATGTTACCTTTTTCGTCATCGATGACATTCGAGTGCGTGTGAAATATTACAGCTATTTGAACTATTCCTTTTGCACAATGGGCAACTTTGTGGATTTCTTCTTCGAAACCCCTCAAGGTGTTCTTCTTTGTCGGCCTATTCCATGGCGTGTACGTGGGAAGCAATGCCAAGTTTTGCACAAGGACATTTGTGACGCCTTCGGACTTAACCCCGACGATGGATTGGCTGTTGCAAAACTGGCTAGTAGGAAATATGTCTGCGACAAGGAGGTGTACCGCGTGGACCCGGAATGGGGCTACTCAGTTATAGGTTGTTTGATTGATACCGAAGACGAGCCCGAAGATGCTTCACCGAAAACTCCTGCCGCAACCTCCGCGGCTTCAGAGTCTGAGGACGAACCTGAGATCACTGGCGAAGCTGCTTCCACTTTTGTCAACTTATGCGACTCGGAACCTGCAGATACCTTTGAACCTGAGCTTGATACTCCTGTTGCGAATTTGTCGAAGCAGGACTTTGAGTTTGCAAACGCGTTCCCCAAAGATACAATCTTCACCACCCAAGTGCCTTCTAACGTCGACGGGAATATGACCTTCGGTTTCCACGTCAAACAACCGCCACCCAAGGACAGCCGTGGGGTTTCTTTGGCTAAACTCCCATTCTTTCAAACACCGCGTACTTGGTCGCATGCGAATAACGGGTCGGACAAGGCAATAACTGATAACTGGAAGCAGTTGGGTGCCAAGGTCAACATAAAAAGGGTGAAATGCCTCGGAGAGGCAGTATGCAAGAATAAGACTTGTCCGTTCCTTCAAATTCATGGCAAAAGCTTCATTGAAAAGGTATGAAACTGTTTTTGTACTTTGTATAATTATAGTACTTTCAAATATCGTCATCGATGACAGTTGTTTCGCTGTTTATTTTTTCAGAGTAGATGCTTTATAATGTTTTAACTGTTTTGGCATCGATGACAAATATTCTTACTTGCTTGCAAAACATTTTCATTGAATAATTATAGCCTGTAATTCAATAGGTGGCGCAAGTCGGGAAACAAGCACAAGTGGCACCGACATGTCCAAAGTGCAAACAAACTACTTCCATGGAACCTTGTGCCGCTACCGCCACGCTTTACCGTGGTGAACTTAAGCCCGGATCAGGCTATTTGTTGATGTTTAAACACATCGGGAAGCACTCTTGCACAAACCTTGTCAAAAAAACCAAGCCAGCAGAGCTTGGGGAAACCGAAACTGAGGCAGTCTTGAAGGCAATCCCCGAGATGGGCGCAGCTCGATTGGAAAACCTGAAGATGGCTGCAACCGCCAATGTGATGAACAAACTGCTGAGTGGACACGAGTCAACCACCCTACAAGACGTATTGAACGTGTCAGAGGCGGTGCAAGATGTTCGGGCTTTGGAGTACGTTATTCGAGGAAGCAAGAGCTCGACGTATGTCCCCTCAAAGGACCCCGATGTCGAGATACGACAGTTGCGTCAGCGCTTGCAAGAACTTGGACTCCGCGCGTTGTTGTTCGAAAGGTACGCATTGAAAACATAGCAATATCAATATTGATGTTGTCCCATGTTTGTTATTTGAAACTAACAAATGTAATTATCACAGGCCGCCTTTGCAGTACTTCATCTGTCCCTTGGACATTCCGTGGTCGCCGGCCAAGGTGATGCTATTAATGGACAGAGTCCTCGGGAAGCCACCTTTCAAAGGTCAGCTGGCTTATTCTGATGGCATGCACAAAACAATGAGGGACAAGGTGGTGGAGAAGATATGTTGCGTGATTCCAACACTCGGCTTGATAAAACTAGTAGTCAACCCCTTACCCGCCGGGGAACGCGGCATGGACGAGAGGGCGATGTGGGCTGCGGTCGATTACGCCGTCGCTATCTACGCTCAGGAACACCCAGAAGAGTTTGCGGCATACCTGGATGCAAAGAACTGGCCAGAGTCCAAAGGTCAAATACATTTCCGACCAGGGGGTTTTGTTCGTGACGCAGCAGGTAATTATGATAAAGTACTCGGTGTATTTTTGTGTTGTCATTTTATTGTCATCGATGACGATATCAAAACTATTTTCTGTTTTTCAGCAACACTTAATTAAAGCTAGGCTGCACATCGTCATCGATGACAAAGAAAAGTTTAAGTTTCAGACATTAATGTCAGTGTAGTGCACTTACAGGAGGCGCCTGGAATGGTTTACGCATGAACTACAACTTTTTGATTGCCGACATTGAAAGCCGCAAAGGTTTTCGTGTGCGTGACGCACGGGGAAACTCCTTGGAGATCGACTGCGACCTTCACGTTGGAAAAGACGTCAGTCTTCATTGCAAGAAGATTGACAACGAGTTCGACGCAAAAACCTTCGACAAGCTCTGGCACGATTGGTGGAAGGAGTTGGCACCGGGACAGCTTTTAGATGCTCGAGCTCGTTTGATGGACTTCATTGAAGATCAGCCCCGTAAGGACGTGCAGAGCAGTCTGAATGGATTGTTCAAGTTTTACTCCCGTGAGGGAGAAAGACTACTGCATATCTTTCGTGACCCAACCGCAAACCTTGCAGAAGCTCTGGGAAACCAGGATAATAGGAACCTCGGAAAATATCTCACTGTGTCTGAGTCCGTGCGCATGGAGCTTTGCAGCTTTGTCGACCAGAGCAGCCACCTGAAACACATGGGGGAATGCGGGTACGTGCGACGTGAGTCCCGAGTCCAAGAACTTTATCAAGAGCGCAGGGCAAACCTAGCAGCCGAGAAAAGGGCAAGGACGACGGCTGATGACATCATGGAAGAAGTCCGTGAGATATACGTTCGCTCCCCACCAGCGGTTCAAGAGGGAAGGAACCACCGTGCAGACAAAACCCGCGTTTTCCCTCGTCAACCAGCTGCCCAGCAAACGACGAACACACCGGTATGAACAACTAACACTAATCCTAATTAGACACGTCTTTTGTCGACATTTTAATCGGATACATGTTGACATTACATCTGCACCTTGTAAACTTTTAATACTTCAACTTATTGTCATCGATGACAATATTTCGTTGTTTTAAAGATAAAAATGTCAAACTATTTTCTTCAGCATAATCGTCATCGATGACGAAAGCTTGACGTGTTACATGCAGGAACCCACGCCGAAGATTGTGAAGTGTAAAAGTACAATTAAGAATGGGACGGAAGTCTTTACCTTCAAGGTCGATCCTGACCCGAGTGATGACTCGCTGGATGGTTATTGGAAAACCGCCACAAAAATTGATTCCGACCTCTTATTCGACTTTCTATCGGCTGTGCAAACACACTCGCCTGACAAAGACGGCTTGCGTTACTCCGTGCTGACCCTGAACACGGTGAAATACATCTCGAAAGCCAGCAAGAAGCTTGTCGGCACACTCACCAAGTTATTCAAGGAGCCCGCAAAGCTTTCGGTTCTGAGTGTTCCCGCGCCCACTCCAGTTCTCGGGGTGAACGACGAAAACTTCGGAGTTCACGCACGCACCTTGAAGGTTGGGGGCTATAGGATGGCCGAGAGTGTTGTGACTTTTAGTCACTCAAGGGGCAAGCAAGTTTCTTGTAACTGTAAGTTTTTCCAAGACATTATGTCCACTCGTACACGGGAATATGGTGTTCATTGGTGCAATCACATCTGCTACGTTTTAATGAAGGCAGGCTTTCTCCCCGGACATGCGTACTACTACCAAAGTGGTTTTACCGACAACGAGGTGGAACTGATTTTGACTGCATTAGAGGATGTGACGGTGGCAAAGCGTAAGGAAAAGCTCCAAGAAGGAGAGTACGCACTCCAGAACGGGAGTTCCCAGAACGCGACATGTGCGGCTTCATACTCAAGGAGTGGCTGTGTGACAGCGAAAGACACAAACTCCCTTCAGCCGATACTTCCTCCTCGCCGTCCCCGTGTTGTTGTCATGGGAAAAAAGAAACTTAACTACACTTCAACATGGGTAACGCAAAAGTTACAGTTTTGCCCTGTGAAGAAGTGTGTATATTGCCTTTTACCTCCTTGGTTCAAGGTTCAAAGGCCACCGAGCGATCGAAATATAGTAGCACAAGACGACGTGGACGTAACTCAAGAGATTCGCTTGAAGAGTGGAGGTTTGAGCTTTGTTTAGAAAAAAACCTGGACTTAAATCTGTAATAATGTTGACTTCGGAGAATAATACGCGGGAGGATTTTACATAAATATATATACTTTCTGTTCAATACAGCCTGAGAATATCGTCATCGATGACGACATGTTGTTGACACATGGACATGCATGGTTTGTTGTCATCGATGACGGGGGAAGTCCTAGTATAATTTTAACTTGTGCAAGAAAATAATTTGCTCCTTGAATACTAGTTAGTGTGACAAAATAAATTTCAGCAACCTGGAACTTTTCCCGCCGCCAGTGCTCGTCGCCGATACTCGACACCGCGCGCGCGCGGTTTGAATACTGTCAGCTTTTGTTCATAAATAGAATACTGTTAGCTTTTGCTCATAAATAGAAAAGGCGAACTCGGTTTGGGTCTTTGCGAAATAACCTTTGTGGCAATTACGCTGAGAAATGACTGACGAACAGCCAGAGGTAATTGAGGTGTACCCGGAGGTAATTAATGTGCTTTGGAGACGTGCGCGTTTACAAGCGGAAGCGGACTATATTGAGTTTTACCAAACCAGAATACAGTTTAACACCTGGAACTGGTATCAAGTGTGGCCGCTGTACATCCACGGCCGCACAACAACCGAAAGAACAGGTGTGAGGCACTTGGTATACTGGTACGAGATCGGCTGGTACGACGACGAAAGCGAGGGATATCCACGGTGGCAGTTGCAACTGTGGAATGACACTCGCGGCTACGGTATTTTGACGTACGAAGCGTTAATGGAGCTGAGCAGTGACTTGCTGCGGGAGGATGACGGAAGGTGTCCGTTTTGTTGGCGCAGCTTCAGAATATGCAGCTTAGTTAGAATGTTTGATTTGGACGCTTGTACCATTGACTAGATTAGAACGCGTCTGGAAATAAGTTACGCAGCAAGAGCTTCGTAACCGTAAATAGCAACACCTTTATATTATTTTGTGACAGTCGCAATATGTATTCCTGGTGTTTATCTGCGGTATTTGTTTGTTGACAGACCTATTTTACAAATAGTGAGAAAAACGTCACCGATGGTAATCTTGTTGTTGTAACTTGATGTTTTCATGCAACCTAAAAATATCGTCATCGAAGACAATAATTTTATGTTTCAAAAATATTCAGCACGGACTTCTTATAATCAGTTCAATATCACGTTCTCATTAGCTGTCATGATGTTTTCATGCAACCTAAAAATATCGTCATCGATGACAAACTTATTCTACTGTATAAATAAAGTATAAAATATTTTTTGTGTTTAGCACCTAAAAATATCGTCATCGATGACAATAATTTCATGTTTCAAAAATATTCAGCACGGACTACTTATTATCAGTTCAATATCACTTTCTCATTAGCTGTCAATGGTGACAAGGGTTGTCATTGTTAGATTTTCTGTGAGACATAATTATTCTGGGAAAAGAAACTTCCTTTTATTTTCACTTGGTATTTTTCACCTGATTTGCATTTTGACTTTTTCGGGGAGGTGTCGGTGCATTTTTTCACAAAAGGAGACCAAAGTGTATTTTCAGTATTTCCGGGGCCCGTTGTGTAATTTCACTTGGCGGGGAGGGGGGGGCGGTGATATTCCAGACGAAGGACGCGTCATTGTATTTTCACTTGTTGTTTTTCACCTGAATTGCATTTTGACTTTATCGGGGAGGTGTCGGTGCATGTTTTCACAAAAGGAGACCAAAGTGTATTTTCAGTATTTCCGGGGCCCGTTGTGTAATTTCACTTGGCGGGGAGGGGGGTGCGGTGATATTCCGGACGAAGGACGCGTCATTGTATTTTCACTTGTTGTTTTTCACCTGATTTGCATTTTGACTTTTTCGGGGAGGTGTCGGTGCATTTTTTCACAAAAGGAGACCAAAGTGTATTTTCAGTATTTCCGGGGCCCGTTGTGTAATTTCACTTGTCGGGGAGGGGGGTGCGGTGATATTCCGGAAGAGGGACGCGTCCTTGTACTTTCACTTGAAAATATTTTGAGGACCGTTTTGTATTTTCACTTGGTGAATTATCCATTTCTCCATTTATCCATTTATCCATTTATCCATTAAATGCGATATGAAGTAAACCTGCGAATTTCTAAAATAAACAAGCGAATATCATTTTTGCAAGACTGGAAATTACAGCATGCCACCAGCAACGTTACTGGCGACATCAGAAGGAGCCCGGCGTAAAAAAAGAAACCTGCAAAAAAACGATACGCTAGTCAGTAAAGATGTTGGGACTCGAACCCAAACCGTCGGGCTGTAAATAAGCCCGCCGGTCTCCAAGCACCCCTATCTTCAGCGAGTTTAGTAGAGCTGGAAAGATGCCGCCAGCAACGTTGCTGGCGGCTTCAGAAAATGCACAACATAGTGGCAACCTGCGAAAAATAACGATGCCCTGAGGAGATGTTGGGAATTGAACCCATACTGTCAGGCTGCGAAGAAGCCCGACGGTCTCCGAGCATCCCTACAACGTAGGAAACAAGAACCGGGCCAGCAACGGCTAATGTGAAACATCGCACGCAGCGAGGAAAGCCCCCCTCCCCCGCCAGGCTCCACGCATACAGGTTAAAACACGACCGATTCAGGATATCCGCTGGGATAACGAAGTGGCGTGTAAAAGTTGTTAGTCAAACAAGAAAGCAGAATGCTGAAACAGCAGGCATGAAACAGGCGGCGCAAGAAGAGAGCTTGAAGAATGGTGAAGGTGTGGCAAATCGGGATCTAATATGAGATTTCCTCAATCGTGGATGCGCGATCGTCAGAGCTCGTCGGGGCCGCGTGACTCCTGAAATATCTGAAGTAGGAAAGGTGACTGGTGAGACGATCTTGAAGCACGAGATGCGTGACATATATCCGATCGAGTCTGCTAGTTGTGACTAAAGATCGAACGGACAGTCCGTCAGCCAGTCGGTTGATATTTCGATCGGGCGGTCGAACGGTCGCCATACAGTCGATGTAAGACTGAATGTTATGGTCGACGACAAATATAAATTATAAAAACTGTGCTCTCAAAATTTTGATATCTTTATCTACTCTATCTGCTTCCTTTCTGACCTGGACTCGCCCCGTACCGTAGGATGCACTGGGTAGTATGGCTACAAACAATCTGGGGGCGGTGTCGTGTGGTGATGCATCCTGACGCACACTGTTAACACTGGGGTGTGCCCTGGAAAAATCCTGGGAATTTCCCCTTTCCCCTATAAGGGAACGAAGATTGTCCCAGAATTTCCGGGGGAAATTCCCGGTCGGTTCTGGGACACCTACAAAAACGAAGATTGTCCCAGAATTTCCGGGGGAAATTCCCGGTCGGTTCTGGGACACCTACAAAAATGTCACAGTAGCTACAAAAATGGTAGGGGGTAGCTACAAAATGACCCCGTTATCTCCTAGCACACCACGGCGCGGACATTGAAGCTTGCAAATGCACGACCACTATGGGCATCGCAACTTTGCCCCTACTAAGCTACAAGCTACGGTTTTTTGCCCTCCCGGCAGGCGCGAGGGGGCTGCTCGGGCGCCAGATACTTGTTCACTGGCGGTTGACAGGGAGCTCGGGGCCTCCCCCGCTGAGAGGCTCGGCATCCCTCCGCACAGTCCACTGCTGGAGCTCCGCCTTTGCTTGAATCTTGTAAGAGTCTTGTACCTATGGGCATCCAACCAAGATGTTAGAACTCAAAGACTAAAGAAATGGAAAGGTCAAGGAGAGGGAAAAAAACAATAGAAGCATACCTTTAGTGTGTGGCATCTCGGATTTTTACCGAGATCTCCAAACCGCAGGTTTGGCGCTCTGTTTGAGCTAATGCCACGAACGATTTGCATGCTGAAAAAAATTGTCGCCCCCAAAAACATAGGGTTGCCAAGAGTGCCTCCATCTTTTCGAAAAAATACTCAAACCAAACGAACTAGGGGTAATCATGTGGTGGTTTTCCGCGAGGAGAACGCTCGTGAAGTCCAATTAGTTCTCAGAATAGCGCTTTTCCCGCTATGGAAGGGCCTGAAAACTTGCGAATCAATTTCAAAAAGGAGAGGGTTAGTAAGTACAACGCGTGAAAAAACAAGCTTCTATTGTGTGGCATCTCGGGTTTCAACCGAGATCTTCAAACCGCAGGTTTGACGCTCTGTTTGAGCTAATGCCACTATCGCAATGCAAACTGAAAATCTGTGTCGCCAAAAAGATAGGGTTGGGCAAGAGTGCCTCCATCTTTTCGAAAAAATACTCAAACCAAACGAACTAGGGGTAATCATGTGGTGGTTTTCCGCGAGGAGAACGCTCGTGACGAAGTCCAATTAGTTGTCAGAATAGCGCTTTTCCCGCTATGGAAGGGCCTGAAAACCTGCGAATCAATTTCAAAAAGGAGAGGGTTAGTAAGTACAACGCGTGAAAAAACAAGCTGCTATTGTGTGGCATCTCGGGTTTCAACCGAGATCTTCAAACCGCAGGTTTGACGCTCTGTTTGAGCTAATGCCACGAACGATTTGCATGCTGAAAAAACTGTCGCCCCAAAAAACATAGGGTTGCCAAGAGTGCCTCCATCTTTCCGAAAAAATACTCAAACCAAACGAACTAGGGGTAATCATGTGGTGGTTTTCCGCGAGGAGAACGCTCGTGACGAAGTCCAATTAGTTGTCAGAATAGCGCTTTTCCCGCTATGGAAGGGCCTGAAAACCTGCGAATCAATTTCAAAAAGGAGAGGGTTAGTAAGTACAACGCGTGAAAAAACAAGCTTCTATTGTGTGGCATCTCGGGTTTCAACCGAGACCTTCAAACCGCAGGTTTGACGCTCTGTTTGAGCTAATGCCACTATCGCAATGCAAACTGAAAATCTGTGTCGCCAAAAAGATAGGGTTGGGCAAGAGTGCCTCCATCTTTTCGAAAAAATACTCAAACCAAACGAACTAGGGGTAATCATGTGGTGGTTTTCCGCGAGGAGAACGCTCGTGAAGTCCAATTAGTTGTCAAAATAGCGCTTTTCCCGCTATGGAAGGGCCTGAAAACCTGCGAATCAATTTCAAAAAGGAGAGGGTTAGTAAGTACAACGCGTGAAAAAACAAGCTTCTATTGTGTGGCATCTCGGGTTTCAACCGAGATCTTCAAACCGCAGGTTTGACGCTCTGTTTGAGCTAATGCCACGAACGATTTGCATGCTGAAAAAAACTGTCGCCCCCAAAAACATAGGGTTGCCAAGAGTGCCTCCATCTTTTCGAAAAAATACTCAAACCAAACGAACTAGGGGTAATCATGTGGTGGTTTTCCGCGAGGAGAACGCTCGTGAAGTCCAATTAGTTGTCAAAATAGCGCTTTTCCCGCTATGGAAGGGCCTGAAAACCTGCGAATCAATTTCAAAAAGGAGAGGGTTAGTAAGTACAACGCGTGAAAAAACAAGCTTCTATTGTGTGGCATCTCGGGTTTCAACCGAGATCTTCAAACCGCAGGTTTGACGCTCTGTTTGAGCTAATGCCACGAACGTTTGCAAGCTGAAAAAACTGTCGCCCCCAAAAAGATAGGGTTGCCAAGAGTGCCTCCATCTTTTCGAAAAAATACTCAAACCAAACGAACTAGGGGTAATCATGTGGTGGTTTTCCGCGAGGAGAACGCTCGTGAAGTCCAATTAGTTGTCAAAATAGCGCTTTTCCCGCTATGGAAGGGCCTGAAAACCTGCGAATCAATTTCAAAAAGGAGAGGGTTAGTAAGTACAACGCGTGAAAAAACAAGCTTCTATTGTGTGGCATCTCGGGTTTCAACCGAGATCTTCAAACCGCAGGTTTGACGCTCTGTTTGAGCTAATGCCACGAACGATTTGCAAGCTGAAAAAAACTGTCGCCAAAAAGATAGGGTTGCCAAGAGTGCCTCCATCTTTTCGAAAAAATACTCAAACCAAACGAACTAGGGGTACTCTAATGGTAGTTTTCCGCGAGGAGAACGCTCGTGAAGTCCAATTAGTTGTCAAAATAGCGCTTTTCCCGCTATGGAAGGGCCTGAAAACCTGCGAATCAATTTCAAAAAGGAGAGGGTAAGTCAATGAGTGTAAGGAAACACTCTTCTATTGTGTGGCATCTCGGGTTTTCACCGAGATCTCCAAACCGCAGGTTTTGCGCTCTGTTTGAGCTAATGCCACGAACGAATTGCAAGTCGCCAAAAACATAGGGTTGCCAAGTGTTCGAGCGTAAATCTCTTCAAGAACGGCCCAGTGAGGTTGACCAAGTCAAATTTTGAACTTGCAACTTCTCAACTCGAACTGTGTCACGCCCGCAAATTTGAAGTATTTCATAATCGATATGGATATAAATGCTGAACCTCATCATAGGCCACGATCGATGACATGACATCACCCGTCTGCGTGACTGCGTCCATCGCACGAACACCCATCGCACGGTTTATTATACGCTTATACCACCACCGATCAGTGATCCGCTGATGTGTATAA
Organism: Cymbomonas tetramitiformis; assembly: GCA_001247695.2. Taxonomy (NCBI): domain Eukaryota; kingdom Viridiplantae; phylum Chlorophyta; class Pyramimonadophyceae; order Pyramimonadales; family Pyramimonadaceae; genus Cymbomonas; species Cymbomonas tetramitiformis. Next base: position 10,815 of record LGRX02028846.1, on the reverse strand, counting down.
TTACTCATCGTCGACTGCCAGACAAATCTTTGGCCTTTTACAAACCCAGCCTCTCCGAGTCATATCTCCTGGCATCACGCCAGTCATTCTGGGGCTCTCGCGTGAACCCTGGGGCCTCCTGAAGCGGGCTTGGTGACGTTCCTATGTCATCGGGTGTATAATTCTACCGATTTATACCGACTTAAGCAAACTTAAGCAAACTTAAGCAAACTTAAGCAAACTTAAGCAAACTTAAGCAAAAACCTTGTTCTAGTGTAAGTGATTGTGGGGTGGTGGACTTCAGTGAGCACGGGCATGTGCGTGCTGGCACCATCCAGAACCGAGCCTACGAGGCCTTGAGGGTGAAGATGAAGGACCACCTCACCGAGGACCAGACCTTCCAGATGGCGCAGGTGCAGCCTATATGCAAGCTGGTGAACGCTGCCGACTCTCTGCGAGGGCCTCGCGCTGGTGTCCTCTGGAGGGGAGTTGATGCTTTATCGAGCAATTCTCATGGACACTGGCGCCAACTGCAACATCATCGCTATCGCAGTCGTGAGGCGGCTTTGGCTCACCGTCTACGAGTCCGGCACTGGGGCCAAGGTCACCAGATGTGACAACAGCCCCACCAAGTTCACCCACTATTGCTATGTGGATGTGATACGGGCAGCGGGCACACTCCACATGACTCTTCATCGGCTTCACGCCTTTGTGACATTTGAGCAGAACAACTCGTGGGACTTTCTGGTGGGCACTGGACCATTGAAGAACTCCCTCATGATCGATATTAAGTTTGGGAGCGGTGTGGCCGTGTCGTACGCACCCTCAGTTTTGGGCATGGACGCCCAGGTGACGCTTCCCCTGGCGAATCTTACACTACCGAAGAACCCTCCCTGTGTCAGAAAGGTGGACCCGATGATTTGTCTGACAACAGAGATCTTTGGTCCAGAGTTGGTGTGTGGATGGTCCGAGCCACGCTCTTCCCGGGGTAGTGAGGCGAGGGTCGCTGCTTCGGGAGATCACCCTGAGCATATTGATGACATAAGGGTATCTCCAGTCCGTTCCCCGTCGCCAGGGCCTGGCGCGCTCCAAGATATACAATTTCTTCAGCAGCAAGCCGCGATGTGGACATGTCCCATGGACAGACGTCGGACGAGCCAGTTGCCACAGCTATCAGAGAGTTGGCTGGTGGAGTCACAGCGCATCCTCTCCAACCACTTCCAGCACCCAACTCCTTGGGAAGGCTGCCGAATGAAGCCGTGGGATCGTGTTATGCTGTTTCTGGTGGTTAAATTTCGAACATGGAGTGAAAATCTGAAAAATTGGTAAATTTCTGCAGCCCATCCCGAAGCAATCTGGGCAAATTGGCCGGTTCTCAGGGGTGGAGACTATTTTCAACCATTAAAGGATACAAAAAATGGAAAAATATTCTTCTGGTCGTCAATCTCCCCCCATGTGGTCTGCTGAGCTCAAATTTGTCTAATTATGACTCTGTCGTGCCTGTTGGCCATCCCAATTTAAAATGTAGTGATCGGCGAGGACCCAGGTGTCGGGGCCAGTTTCCAAACGAAAAAAACTCATCAAGTACTGGCTGAATTGTTTTTCACCGTTAAAACGGCCTCCGAGGCCCTCCTTTTTCAATCTGACTAATTGGCCACTTTTCACTCCCGGCTCGGGGACTCTGGTTGTTAATCCCGGTAAAACCTGACTTTGTGGCGGCTTCAGCTCCCACTTTCTGACCACTTTGCGGCATAACAAGGTTGATAGAGCATCTGTGGTCATGCAGGGTGAAAGGGGAAGAGCAAAAGGCGCAGAACAATACCCCGTTCAAGTGAAGCTGTTGTGAGCACTTGACTGTGTCCGAACAAAGCTCAAGGGTCAGTCAGTAAATTTGCTTCCAATCTTGGGGCACAGGTCCGTTTCTCGGCAAATTTTGCAGTGTACAAAAATTGCTATGTTCTAGATAAACAGTTGAACAATGCTACAATTAAGCAATTGCAATATCTTTATGGCAGGAAAGATTGACCAGTATTTTGACAGGGTGAGCAACAGCTCTTCCAAATAATTACTTTAAGCTAGAACAGCCTCCACTGGGCTACAATTCACGTCTTGTACTTTCAAGGCGCGCCCTTTCGGATCTCTGATCGATCTGTCCTCTGTCGGCTGGCATATCATCATCTGCCACCTATACAAATCCCAATCCGAGAATCTACCCATTAATATCTAAGTATCTAACTTATATAGTTGCCTCTGACTCTCTTCCTCCGAGGGGGCAACTCAGATTCGTCATCACTGTCAACCAAGGTACGAGTAGGAACAGTCTTGGCATATTCATATATGATAGGTTGACTCTTCGGCTTAGATTCGGTCTTCACCACAGGGGCTGGAGCACCATCAGATATGGCATCAGACTTCTGCTCGGGGATAGGCTGATCCTCTGACTGAACGGGTGCGATGTCGGGGATGTGCCCTTTGGCACCCAGAGAAGTTCACCCTTATCATCCATGATCAGCTGCAGTCCCTGTCTCTTCGACCTTCGAGCTTCAGCCTGTTCTTCAGCATCGTCAGCTACCAAGTCATCGAACTCACTGACGTCATCCTCGGTGTCAGTGTCATATTCACCAGGCGTGTCATACTCCCACTTCAGACTGGCAGTATCAATGTCATGCTTACTGTCCGTGGCACCCGCGTCATCATCGTCATCAGAATCTGGCAGCTTCTCCTTACTCCAGGCCACAGCGCCTGCACCCGAATCGTCACTGTTCGTAGGCGTCGATTGTACAGCCTTACGCCCAGTGTATGGAATTCCGCGATACTCATACTCGTCAGTCTCAATCGCATGCTTCCAGAACGCATTACTGATCGGTAATGAAAACGGCGCTACGGGTTCCTTCGCTCGAGTGGCATCTTCCAGAAACCAGCCACCGCCCCTCGAGCGCTCCCAGCGGCGTAGCGCTCCAGAAGGATGGCCGATAATATGCTGCCAGCTATAATCGAGCCCATGCTCTCGCTCCCCAAAGTACGCAGTCAATGGCTCTGGGGTCCCCTTCCGTGCCCATTTCCATTGCGCGGCCCCATTGGGTAGAAATACAATATACCAATCGAACGGCTTAAAATGGCCAGTGTCCCCTGGCACAGCAAACCCGAAGTTGGCAGCACACCCTTACTTACCGTTACAACCGTATACCTTTTACTGATCTACTTATCGTCTTATCTTGGTGTGTGTGATAATGCCTGCTTGCACGTATCACCCGATATATTCTGTGGACATAACTATCTCGACATCACCGATCCGTTCGTCTCGTAACCGAATACAACCTCCGACTAATACGCACCCACACATATAATGTAACCCCGGGACATTCCGGTCATCTGGAGCATCTATAAACTGAAAAGCCCGAAAGCAAGGAAAGCGCTGAGAACGGCTATGACTGAGGCACTTTTACCATACTTAATTGGGCCCACCTTTAACGTAAACGATGGCGAAATTCAGTCGCCTAAGTTAGTGAAACGATAGTGTATTACAATTCCGGTCATCTAGAAACAATCATTCTGGATTCTCCCAAATAACGTTCTATAAACTTCGTGCATTAACATGATGCTATTGAAATAGGGGATTATTCCCCCCCCCCACCTGTAGGTTCACGTACCCCTATAGATTATTGCCATTTTATGCGAAAACCAACTACGGTAATCGAGACGCAGGTCGTGGTCATTCGAGAGCAACATCGACAGTCGAGATAATGCCATGGCATCATGTAATGTCATGACATGAGATGTCGTGCCATGACATGCTCAATCGTAAATCCGATCTGTTGCCCGCACATGCCATGCCATGCCATGCCATGCCATGCTCAATCGTAAATCCGATCTGTTGCCCGCGCCGGTCACCTACCAACCGTCAAGTATACCAATGCTCAAAGGCTGCAGAAACTTGTTGGGTGGCCGTCGGATGGCTTAACATGCACGCGCGTTGTGGTGGGCCCGCTTAATATTTATGATGGTCCTTACCACTGGCTTAATTACCGAAATTCGAACATAAGAACCATCCATTCCGCGATTTACCGAGTCCGCCCAGTTAAATTCGTTTCCGATATTCGGCGGAGCACCCCTAGTCACGATCTTCGCGCTTACCCGCTAAGGGCTTCCGCATCGCGTCGGAAACCACATCGTTGGTGACAACAAATGTAGAAGATAGAAAAAAACATGACCGGGCGTTATGAGGGGGTTCAGGATTTCAGGTCGAGAAAGTCGCTTCCGGGTCGGGATGAGAGGCATTTAGATGCCAATCGGCCAATGGATAGCATGGTGCACGATTTCCTCGTAGGGCTATGTTGACGCCAAATTTACACACTCTCCACCCACCGCATGTTCAAATCAAGGGACAGGATCGCGGGGAAGATCGAGAAGATCGGTACACAATCCTCCTCCACTAGTAGGATACATATCGAGAATATCGGTATCGACGACAAAAATTATATTGTTGGTATCGGTAGACGACGAAAACTGAATCGTTGCCATCAATCACCGACCAAACATAATGATTGGTATCGACAGTTAGCGGGCATTTGAAATATTGATACCTAGCCGCCAATCTCAGTCCATCTATTGTCGATAGTAAGGGGACCTAGTGAAGCGGGTTTGGTACCGCACAAAGAGCTTACACGAAGGAACATGCAGCATACTTGATGGGTTCTTGGGTAGTAGCTTCGCGAAGAAGCGGTGTAAGGTGCCTTTTTACAGCCCCATGCACATTCATGCGATATTTGGCACATTACTTAAATGTACGTGTTCCGTCTTATTCATCCACACTTGTTCGAGTTATTCTCGCGCGAAAGATGTCCATGAGATATCGGCGAGTTTGCATGTGCAATTATCATTATCTATCGATACCAACATTTCCATCACTAGTACCGGCTATATCGCATCGAGAAATACGAATTTAATTGTCATAAACTATCGACGTATGAAAATCTGACTACAGCATCGACCCTAGAGTCAAATCCCCCACAATACGCAAATTTATAATGTTATCGAACACCCGGCATACACGACTCGGCGAAGCAATCTCCTTTCTTTCGTCAACGCAAGGTTCAAACACGACTTACCTTTGAGCATCCAAAACGATCTACTTGCAAACTAGAAAAGCGAAACAACCACACGACCACTCGACGACACACGATCGCACGTTATTCACTAACCCAGCGAGGTCGAGGGGAAACTCGAATATGGCAATATCAATTTCACTCTGCACTGTCAATATCGTCGGGCGGCATACTAGTTTTCGCCTGTCTCTCCCCATACACTTGGTCAAAGTAATTCACTTTGAAACCCTTGTGCCCTTGAATGCCAGTTGCATATGCTACTTTCGGTACGTTGGACTTTGTGGTATCGATGACCTCTTCTGTCTTTTTTTGCTTTCCCTTTGCCACACGATCCTCTTCCATCTTGGCCTTCTCCATGTAGGCTTCCAGCACGGAGTTGTCACCAGAGTCGATGGTTGCCCGGACGAGGTCCACGTCTTGGCCGAACAGGCTGTTCATCCCAGTGTCACTGTTTTTTGCCTCGAAAGCTTGCTGTATTGCGCCAATATCCACGCTACCTTCTGCCATGTCAACGAATTTCTGAGAGATACCCGTTTCGTTTTCCAAGCGCGCTAGCCTGCATCCATTGCATCCGCTGTTAGCAGCAAGAGACCACATCATGGACATGGGGAACACAACTTGCGTCACGCCTGTTTGCCAAGATCATACAACATCAAGTTTCAAAACACATGTCGCGAGGCCTACAGCTCACAGAGATTTCGGTGCACATTATGCATCCTACATCTCAGCCGGCCATCAGGCTGTCCCATTCAGACTGGAGTGCTTTGGCGCATGCAGCAGCAGTCCATAGCAGGGATACACTGCACAAGCTGCGTGCCAAGGTTGTTGTATAAGGCTGACCAGCTGTGCGGCGAGATACTTTCCACACCCGGTGGCCTTTAGTGCCGGAAAATGCTCATGAATGCGTTCATTCGATAATTACTTCTCGGTTTATGTGGACAGAAGGGGGCTTCTGGCCGATGCTGCTGAGAGTAAGGATCCTAGTCCTCATACCTTGGGTGTCAGTGACAACTGTGAGAGGGTCTCGTGGAATAGAGTAGGCATGTGGCATGGTGTAATGAATCAGTGGCGGCTTCTTTCTGGTGTCTTTTGAGGATCTCCAGCGAATGCCATACACCGCAGAATGAATGCCACTGCGCTCAGCGTTTCGGAGGTCAAAGTGCGCAAGCACTCCAGAGAGTGACCCGAGAGGCGAGAATTGCAGTGGGCAGAGAAAAATTCAGGTGGGCACTGGAGCGAGTGTGGCAGCAGAGACCAACTTGGCGGGTCAGGCGGGTGCACATTGGAGGGCACCGCGCGCAACATGACACAAGGTGGGCTCAGGGAGACGGGCACGAGACAGGACGACAAATGGCACAAGGTGGGCTCAGGGAGACGGGCACGAGACGGTGCCTTTCACTTAGGACTGGGACGCTTTAAAAATAAATGAACACTATCGATTTTTCTACAAGCTGTTGGATCCTCTCATTGGAAGGGCAGTTTGCATGGAGAATATGCGTCGGAACAGCCAGTGGTATCGGTCTTGGAGGTAGGGAAACTTCCACATGTTTATTCGGAGGACAGTAGAGTTGAAGCCGTATTGACTGGGGCACTGCTAGCTGCCACCATCACTGGAATGCATGTCGAGGATACCGGGCTTGGGTCGCCTGCTCCGAGAGAAGTCGGCGCTTCGCAATCCGTGAACTGTTGGAATGCCCTGGCCCAGCCGCTCCGAGGCTCTCCTGCAGCGATCACCTAATTTCCAGAAACGCTTTTCCTGCGTAGGATGTGAAAGTGCGCAGGGCCATCGGCGGTCAGTGCTTGGTGAACGCCAGCAGAGTTCGGCCGGGCATTTTACCAAGTGTCGGCATCGATGTTATCGGTGGTTTGCTTCACTTCCTGGACGTACAGCGGCTCCTGGAGGTTTGCCTTAACCGCCATATCGATCGTGCCTCGCGCCAGACTGAGCCGCTGGCGTTCCTTCCAGGTCTGTCGCTGGCGATCTAGGCTCCTGTACTCCGGGCAGCGTGCCTCTGCAGCTTTCAGCAGTTGCTCTGCCTCCTCCTGTCGTGTTTGCATCCTCCATTCAGAAGCCTTCTCATCGACATGGTCATGGGGCGTGGCGTGGCCATGCAGGAGCCCACAGAAGACGCCGCACTGTCCGTGCACAGCGAACGCCAGGGATGCGAACGAGGCTTCGCCTTCTTCAGAAAAACTAGGGCATCAGGCCAAGATGGGGTGAATTGACTGTACTCCAAGGCTGCCCCATTCTCAGCTGAGGGGCGCCTCCACCACAGGACATCCCTGGCTCGTAGGTGGCGAGAAAGACAGAGAGAGTAAGAGAGAGAGAGAGTGTGTGTGCTCATCCTTGGACCTATGTCTGAGGCACGAAAACCGTAGAATGCCGGCTGCACCATGCAGTCACACCTCGGATCACGGGTCACAGGTGTATGCGCACGTCACAGGCATGACGCGGTCACAGGATTCCAAAACACAATTGCATCAATCACACACCGAGAAATCTCCTAGCCCAGGTTGCCAGGGCACCTTTATCTTCCAAGTGGCTGACGCAGGGAACCGTCCATTCGATGGCCGCCGCCGCGTGGGAAGAGAGAAATGAGCAGGCCGAGCCAGGGGTCGGCCACTCACACCGACGTGTGAATTGACACAGCGCCTTTTCACTGCCAGCGAGGTGCATGCCATCCTTGCGCTCCCCCCTCTCATGCCCGGTGCGCATTCCTTGAGGCCGTCAGAACGCGCGCGAAGGGCTACAAACCAGCGCAAAGGGGTCAGCACCTTCTCCTTCTTTGCCAATTCCATCATGACGGTCGCCTCCTGCGCGCCCCCAAGTGGAACCCCCTCCCTTCCAGTGGCAGTCAGCAAAAGCTCACTCTTCGCTACGAGCTGTAAACTGCAAAACGGGGCACCTGCATCTTCTGCTGGGCTGAGCTTCGAGCTGCCTGCCACATGTCCTCCTTGGCGCTCACCAGCTTCTCCTTCTTGAACCCCTCGACCATGTACGTGAACGTGTCCTTCTTCGTCTGCCCCGCCAGCCCACACTCCCTCACATTTTTGCAGTCGCGTGATGCCTCGCCCCCCGGCACTTTGCCGAGTGTGCAGCCCTCTGTGCTGCCCACTGAACATGGCAGCAACCAACACCCGGGGTCCTGGTGCGGTGCCAGTGGCACAGCCAGTATTTGGAAACTACGGGCAGAGTACACTTCTGACACAAAAGAAGAATGCTTGGAGGAATGATCTGGAGATGCTGGATTTAGAGGGAATGCAGTGATACGTCCATACAACCCCTCTTGACCCATCATCAGTGCCAGGCCCCCCTCGCGCTGCCTGCAAGCTCCGCCTCACATTGAGCTCGGACCTCCTTCCAGATCAATGCCACGGTGTGCAACCAATGCCGGCCAGCACTTGACCGTACGATCGCTTTGAGCCACACCATGCTTCGGCTCTTGAACACAGGATCGATCCGAGGTAGCGGACTTGGGACCGAGACCTCAACATCGAGTTCAGTGACTCCCAAGGTGCGCGGTGAGGCCGTGGTGGCTGCACCGTTGGTAAGCTGGAAAGCGAGAACACCTAGCGTGAACCAAGGCACAGAATACGCTGGTGCGTCAGACAGTACCTTCACATCCTCCTCGCGCTCCTTCACGATGGAGTTGCGAAGCTTCTGGATCTGTTGCTTTGTCAGCTCCACCTCAGCCTTGGCGCTTGCCGCCTCCGCTTTCGACTGCAAACCCCAAAACTCCAAACTAAGGGTCCACAGCTGTAAATCCCGCTGCCTGGACAATCGACATCGTCCTGTCCAGCAGCAACTCACCCCGGACCTTGCACCAAGCACCCCGGCATCTAGTCCCACACCCCCCTCCGGACCCTGCACCGAGCATCACGGCATCCGGCTCCCCCGGACCCTGCACCGAGCATCCGACATCCAGCCCCACACACCCTCGGACCCTGCACCGAGCATCATGACATCCAGCCCCTCACACCCCGGACCCCCTTGGACCCTGCACCGAGCCCCACGGCATCCAGCAGGACACCTGCCGGCCCCTGCACCGAGCCCGCCAATATCCGACCATCTCGAGAAAATCCACCCCTTTGGCAAGCCTTCCCCCTGTTGAACTCGCGGAAGCCGCCTGCTGGGATACCAGCCACTCAGGGGTGCTCCGTGCGGCCCACCTGGTCAGCCGCCGCCTTCATCGCCGCGGCCTCACTGCGCGCCTGCGGAGAACCACCGCACGGCACCACGCCTCGCCCTCAGAGACACTTTCTCGAGATGTGGGAACGAGATTGAGCATCTGGCGGGGCTGCGGGAGACAGGGGCGCTCGGAGCCTGCGAGGACCCGAGATGAAGGGGCGCGCGCTATCTGGAGCGGTCCGGAGGACGTGGAGGGGGGGACTTGCAGCGCTGGGGGGGACAAACCTGCTCGGCGCTCGCCCTGGCTCCCTGCAGCTCCACCTGTGGGTCAGTGGGTGTGACAGAGCTTCGCATCAGCACCTTCTCTCGGCAGAGCCCTCGCCCACAATCCAGGCTCCCCCAGAAGAGGGGTTGCTCACGATTAACAGGAAAAGTCCGCACTCTGGCGGGCAGGCAGCTTGCACACAGCCACGCCCATGCGGCAGATCTCCGCGGTGACACGCGGTGTGGGTTGCGTGCGGTCCGTGCCACGGCCTTCTTTATGCAGATGCGCCACACAGTCCATCGGAGGCGAGTGGATCTTCCCCACAGAGCAAAAGTCATCCCCAGCGGCGAACTTGACCACGTCACTAAACGAATTCGCGGAGAGCTCGACCCCGCCCCTTCCCGCCCGGACCGAGCTCCGGCATACGGGTCACGTAGAGCTCAAACATTTTGGGCCGTAAGCCAGGCCACACAGGCATACCTGGTCCATCAAGTGCGGGCCTGACTTTGCTCTCGGGGTTGGAGCTTGGGACAGCCGGTGCCTGGGGCTCGGGTGAGAGCAGGCTGCGCAGGGATGATGCAGCAGCCGTGATGTAACCACCTACGTGCAGGCTGCGCAGGGATGATGCAGCAGCCGTGATATAGCAACCTACGTGCAGGCTGCGCAGGGACGATGCAGTAGCCGTGATGTAACCACCTACGTGCAGGCTGCGCAGGGATGATGCAGTAGCCGTGATGCAACCACCTACGTGCAGGCTGCGCAGGGACGATGCAGTAGCCGTGATGTAACCACCTACGTGCAGGCTGCGCAGGGATGATGCAGTAGCCGTGATGTAACCACCTACGTGCAGGCTGCGGGGATGATGCAGTAGCCGTGATGTAGCCACCTACGTGCAGGCTGCGCCGGGATGATGCAGTAGCCGTGATGTAGCCACCTACGTGCAGGCTGCGCAGGGATGATGCAGTAACCGTGATGTAACCACCTACGTGCAGACTGCGCACGGATCATGCAGTAGCTGTGATGTAACCATCTACGTGCAGATCCCTGGGGAAGGGCGGGAACGGGACACTGGAGCGACGAGTGCCATAGCAGATAGCACTTCCCGGTGCCCCGGCCTCTGAGAAACCGCTCTAATTCCTTCCACTATCGTAGGGCGAGAGGGGGGGCTTACCTATACGATCGAGAGTGGTTTGCATCGTTGCTAAAGGGTGTATACCACACGAGAGTGACCGAAGACGTGGAAAAGCGGCATCGCACCGTTTGCTGCCGCTGCTCTTGCTGCGTGCGGCGTGCGCGGGCCTGTGCAGCCACTCCCAGCCCGCACCCCCCTACACCCA
>LGRX02028845.1:0-32728 GCA_001247695.2 Cymbomonas tetramitiformis | reverse complement strand
CCCATCGCTGCCGAGGGATGACCTGACCAGCCACCCCCTTGCAGAAAGCACCCCCTTCGACGAGCCGTCACTACCTCTTGATGGCGGCCCTGCTTACACACAGGCAAGGATCGAGGGTCGGAGGGGGCGGCGAGTTCCCCGGCACAGACCCCCCATTATGGGCAGCAACCGTGGAGAGCCCCGCGATCTTCGCCCCCAACCGCGTGTTGTCCTACCATTACAGTACCCAACTATCAGTCCAACCTTGCAGATCCGCGGAAGAGGCTGACTGCGTGGCACTGGAAGAGAGATCTGTACTCCCTCCCCCTCGAGGTCGCCATGCAAAAGGTTCGCAGAGCTCTGCGCAAATCCCCGGAGGCTGCCAAAGACCTGGTGGATAAGATGTGGGAGCGCACCCGTAGCCGCATACGCTCTGGGAGTCGATCGCCAAAGGAGCACGTGAACCGCGCCAACCAGCTGGCAGAGAGGGTGCGCATTGCCCGCGAGTCTCAAGATCGCAGGGAGGGCCATCAGCGCATAGCATTGTGGCACCTCCTCTCACACGACGGCCGCCAGCAAGTCCTCGAGCCCTCTAGCGCCAGCTCCTCCGACCTCTACGCGGCTTGGAGAGAGCTGTCGCCCACCGAGCAGCTGGAGGCGATCGCCACTTCGAGCCCAGACTCTTCCCCAGGTAGCAGGCTGTGGGAAAAAGAGGGCGCACGAAGAGCAGCAGCGAGATCCTCGGCATCTCTCTGCACCCTGGACACTGAAGTGGGCACGATACCCGGGACAGCGGGAGACGTGGGCCTATACCTGGCGCCTGGTGCAGTCTACACGCAGTACACCAGTACAAGATGAGGAAGCTGGGTCCCAGCCCCTTGGGAGCGTCCCCTTCATCGTCCCCGCTGGTCGAGCCCACAACAGAGACGACATCTTCGCACCATAACAACGCGCCGGCCACCCCAGGAGGAAACCTTGAAGGTTCATCCGACTGCGCGGTGGCAGAGGAAACCTCTACACCCAGCTCGCTTTGCTTCACCCAACAGATGACCACCGTCAGAACGCATGAAGCAGATGAAGCGCCGCCCCGTCTCGACAGCCACCCCATCGCTGAAGACCCCGAGGTGATGGAAGAGGAGCCCTCAGTCGATTCGCTCTGCTACACCCAGCAGATGGCAGCAGCTGGGACCCCTGAGGCGAGAACTGACCACCAGAGCTCCCACCAACTCGCCCACAACTCCCCTACTGGCAGCCCTCAGCATGACGAGGATCCTCTCACCCATGGCAGTCTCATCAATAGTGTCGCTACCCATGTGAGCCCCACAACAAGCGGCACTACCCACGTGAGCCCCACAGTAAGCGGCACTACCCATGTGAGCCCTACCACCAGTGGCACTACTCATGTGAGCCCTACCACCAGCGACACCACTCATGTCAGCCCCACCTCGAGCGAATGCACCTCAGCGGGTACCCTGCTGACGGCGAGTGTAGACAACCTCGTCAGCCACCCGACTGAAGATGTCGACTTGCTGGATGAGGAGTTCTACGCCGCGTGTAGGCAAACGTTGGAAGAATGCCGCGAGGCCTCGGACAACCTCCTCCCCAACCTTAAGTGCAAAAGCATACGCACAGATGGGGGAGTTCAGTGGAAGAGCGACATTGAGGGTACTCTCGCAGCGGCACATGACGAAGAAGGACCGCTGCTGCTGGTGTTCCATGCAACCCTCAGGGGGCACCCGGTCAAGGTGCTGATCGACTCGGGGGCCTCTGACAACTTCATCTCGGAGCAGAGCGCCAAGCGATGTGGCCTCACGACACGAGCTGGCTCTGAGATGCGAGTCACCTTAGCAGATGGATCTGTAAAGATCACTGGCGCCACCGCGTACGCCAAGTTTAACACACACACCACTACGGGCACCTATACAGAGAACGCCCTTGCCCTTCGAATCCTACCACTGGGCATACAGGTGGATGTTATCCTTGGCGGAAGGTGGTTGCGCAGTCACTCTCCTGTCACTCTGGGCTATGAAGGGAATGGCTCCGTCTCCTTCCTCAGGAAGTCCCGCAGTGGTAAGATTGGGGATCGCGTCACCATCACAGGCTGTTCTCCTGGGAAAGCATCTGGAGACAGGTCTCCGAAGGGCACGGCCTGCGCGGGATTGGTGGATGAGGTGTTCCTAACCCCTGCCCAGCTGAAGAAGTACCTGGTGTACGCGGAGACGCAGAAGCTACGCGGCAATGACGACCCGGAGCTACAACCCGCCTGGCTCATGGTGGCCGAGAAGTCCCCCGATGATACTGCTTCTGCCTTTGCAGCCACGGCTATCGACTCTGAGAACGCCGAACCCGCTGCGGATACTGAAGACGCAGAAGTGGGCCCTGAGTGGACCCTCAAGTTTCAGGACTTCTGGGGCGAGGAGTACAAGGAGAAGATGACGACTGCTCTACCGAACATCGATGGACTCAGACATAACCCCCAAGATGAGGCCAACATCAACCTGGACCCTGAGCTGAGCAAGAAGGGGCCGCCCTGCCAGCGCATCTACAAGAAGTCTGCAGAGGAACTCCGCCAACTTCGAGAACGCGTCGAGACCCTGATGTCCAAGGGCTACATCCGACCCTCTTCCAGCCCTTATGCAGCTCCCTGTCTGATGGTCCCCAAACCAGGGAACCCCAAGGAGCTGCGACTGGTGATCGACTACCGGCTTCTCAACCGCCAGACAGTTAAGGACAAGATAGTACCCTCTCCCAGACATCCAGATGATGTTCGACGAGATGCAGGGTGCGAAGCTCTTCTCTTCATTCGACGCGGTGGATGGCTTCTGGCAAGTTCCGATGGCTCCAGGGGATGTCGAGAAGACCGCCTTCACCACCCAGATGGGGTCATATGAGTGGTTGGTCATGCCGCAGGGACTGCAGAACTCGCCGTCTCAGTACCAGCGACGGATGCAGCGAGCTTTGGGCCATCTCCCATTTGTCCGGATCTTCATCGATGACGTGGTCGTCTTCAGCAACACCGCTGCAGAGCACTACGAACACGTCAAACAATTGCTCCTGACGTGCAGGGAGAAGGGCGTCTTCCTCAAGAGATCCAAGTGTCAACTGTTGAAGAAATCCTTGCGGTTCCTTGGTCACTGCATCTCTGCGGATGGCTGCAGACCCCAACACGACAAGGTGGCTGCAGTGAGGGACTGGCCCGAGCTGGAGACGGTTACCCACGTCAGGCAGTTCTTGGGCCTGGCTGGGTATTACCGCAGATTCATTCACTGTTTCTCCGAGATCGCCCAGCCCCTCACCCGGTTGACCAAGTCGGACGTACCCTGGGAGTGGGGCCCCATGCAGCAGTGGGCCTTCGAGGAACTGAAGAAGGCCCTCACTTCAGCACCAGTGCTCGCCTTGCCCAACATTAAGGGTGCCGCAGACGGCACAGCACCTTTCGTGGTGCAGACGGATGCCAGCGGCATCGCCCTTGGGGGAGTACTGATGCAAGACAACGGAGATGGTCTTGGGCTGCGCGTGATAGCATACGAGAGCCGCCAGTTCTCAGCCGCCGAACAGAACTACCACACCGGCGAGCGAGAACTAGGTGCCCTGCATCATTGTACCACCGTCACCTGGCGGCATTACCTGATCTTCACCAACTTCCGCATCCAGGGTGATCACCGCCCCCTTGAGCGGCTGATGGAACCTGGCAGAGAGCTCAGCCGCAGACAGGCACGCTGGTACATGGATCTGGTGGAGGTGGGAGTCCCGCGAATGGAGTACATCAAGGGGGCACTACTGCTGGTACCAGACGCCTTGTCCAGAAGACCCGACTTCAAAGACAAGGACGTTCGCGAAGGGTTGGAGGAAGCAGGAGTGATCGACCCCACCTCAGACCTGCCGAAGGACCCTCTGGCAACGCTGGAGTCTGAATGCTTCTCCAGCTCACCACCCGCGGCTCATCCCCACTGGGCCCAGACGGCCGACTGTTGGCTCTCAGCAGTGGAAACCCTCTCCGTGGCGGAGCAGGCCATGGACATGGGGGAGACCATCGCTCTCGTTAATCCGAAGCTCTATAAGGGGGTGAAGGAAGATCACCTCGACTTCGACATGCCTGACTGGCCTGAAGCTGATAGCGGCGCGAAGCCGACAGAAGCTCCACACGAACCCCCTGACCGAGCTCCACCTCAGATAAGGATAACGAGGAGTATGTCTCGCGCTGGGAAAGCCTCTACAACCCCAGCGCCCCCACGGTTGGTGTCACCGAAGACGCGAACGCCTACATCACGAGCTGATGCATCGGTGGCGCCCACTGAGAAGGTGCCAGCGAGCTCACCACCCCCACAGAAGACGCCCCAGCAGTCAGCTCCATCCCCGGTCCTTTACCCACAGAAACGACAGGCGTCCCCCCCAGAGGACTCGCAGAATTGGCGTGTCCGCGCAGAGTACTCCTCGAAGTACGCCGAGAAGTTTGGACCCTTCGATGTGGACGCCTGTTGTGACTTTGGCGGCCGTAACAGACAGGCGGATAGATTCTGGACAGACTGCCTTTCAGAGAAATGGAGGGGCCTCCGGATTTGGTGTAACCCTCCATATAACTCCAAACACATTACTGTGGAGGCGATTCTGAACAAGTACATCACAGAATGGAAGGCGGACCCAGAAAACACCTCAGCAGTCTTCGTCCTGCCAGATCACCAGTCCAAGCTCCCCGCGTGGCGCAAACTATTCAGGAAAGCCAATATGCAGATCGTGGAGGTCGTCCCTACTCACGATGACAAGGGCGAGCCTAATCAGTTCTTCGAGAACCCAGACGGGAAGGCCTTCGACCTTCGCTGGCCTGTTCTGATAGTGCACGCCCCTCCCGCCAAACCACAGCCAGCACGCGTGAGGCATCCGCGAACAGCTCCCGCTGTGATAAGGACGGGTGAGGCAGCAGCCTTCAGAGACACAATCTCCCAGCAGTCGGACTCAAAGTTCCTGCGTGCGTTGAAAGCGGAGTACACCCGAGAGGGATCACTCCGTTCGCTGCGGGAGAAGGTGAAGGCGGCGCCACACCAATGCCTACAGGACTTCAGGCTGGTGGGTGAGGTAGTTTGGAGAACCGCAGCAGGGAGATATCAGTTGGTGCTGGGGGAGGATTCTCCACTTCGGGAGGTAGTGATTCGTCATGCTCACGAGTCATTGTCCTCAGGTCACACTGGGCGAGACAAGACTCTGGAAAGAGTGCTGCGACGCTTTTATTGGCGTGGTGCTGCAGAGGATGTGGGCACCTGGGTTGCATCCTGCGCGGTGTGTCAAATCAATCAGTGAGGCCGCGGGGAACTTACCCGGATGGGTTGCTAAACCCTCACAGCATCCCGAACAGGCCATGGCAAGATGTCGCGGTGGACTTCGTCACCGGCCTGCCAGTATCAGAGAGAGGTAATGACGCTTTCGTGGCTTTCACGTGCAAGCTGACGAAGATGGTCCACGTTATACCGATGAACTTCGGCGACAGCTCTGCAACTGTGGTGGCCAGAATCTACTTTGACTCGGTGTGGCGCTTGCATGGCACACCTATGAAGATTGTCTCTGACCGTGACCCGCGGTTTCAAGATGGCTTCTGGCAAGAGCTCATGAGACTGATGGGTGTGAAGGTGGCTCGTACCACGCCATACAACCCTCGGTCTGACGGCCAGGCGGAACACAGCAACAGAGTTATTGAGGACATGCTCAGGTCCTTCGTAGACGCCAATGTGGAGGACTGGGACCTGTTCACCACTAACGTGGAGTTCGCGATCAATGACTCCAGGAGTGAATCTACTGGCTTCACGCCATTTGAGCTGGTGTTCGGGTTCTCGCCGCTGTCGCAGTTGGACCTTTTCCTGGAGGCCGCGCAGTCCACCGCTGGACGACGAACAGGGGGAGTAGGTACCGCACACGAAGTGGCCGCGAAATTTTCGTCGCAACTGCGGGACGCCAGGCAGCGGTTGGAGCTGGCTCAACAGCGACAGCGCGAGCAGTTTGATCGTAGGCACGGACAGCGGGAGTATGCTGTTGGAGATCTGGTCTGGATAGAAGCGAAACACCTTACAGAGAAGGTGATGGATCGCTCCATCTGCAGGAAGTTGACCAAGCGCTGGCATGGACCAGTCCCTGTGACCGAACGCTTCTTCAGTGATTGCTTGCGGTTGTGGCCGCGTCGGAGCCGTGCTTGCGGTTGTGGCCGCGTCGGAGACGTGGCCAAGAGACACGGGCGCTACTCGAGGCGTGAACAAAAGCAGTCATTGTTCAGGCTGCTTTGTTGTTCCGGATCCCCTAATAATGTGTAGTTGGCGCAGCAACCATGTCGCTTGCACACGTGCGGAGGCGCGGTTTGTGGAGATGAGAGTATATTATTGGAAGTTGCTTTGGCAGCGCACTAATGTTGCTTCCCTCCTGCTTTGATCAGCTTCTACCTTGACTTATCGAGCCTCGGGAAATGGGCGCGACAGGTGTTGAGTGCTGCTGGAATCGAGTTCAACCCGTTGATCACTCGGGCTGAGGTTCTCAAGGTATGTTTGCCCGGGGAATACGATGCCACCCTCTAGTTTACGAGTGCGACGTTCTCCTCTCCTCAACACATCTGGTGAAGCGATGGGAGAGACTGCTGCCTACCAAACGCATGAGCGGCTGGATCCTGGTCCTTCCGCGTCACCTCGAGACCCAGCAGCCCGCCGCGCAACTGCAGTGGGCACTGCAACGGATCGAATCCATCTCCTGCCCAACGGAGGCTCGTCCCACCGAGCTATCGGGGGCAGCGTTTTCTACGACAGTCTCTGGACGCAAACGCCAAAAGCTCGATGACTCTTCAGCTACCCACGCAAGAACAAGTCGCCCTCTTTGCGAACGCCTACCCTGATGTGCCATGCTGAGGCCTTGTTTTAATGCTGCGTCATAAGCACTTCAGAGGCACCGCCGCGTCCTATTGTTTCCGTTGGGCTCCTGTTTATGCCGTTCACTTTCGGCGCTGACAGACCAGAAGATCTCCACGCCTCAGCTAGCCTTGTTGGGATCGGACGGGTGGATAACTTGCTTGAAGGATGCGGACCTTCAACGGAGAAATTGGTGGGAGGGTGGCTCCATAGTAAGTCCCTTTGAGGTGAGAAATACTTTTAGGCCTCTATTCGGAATGTTGGTGGGTTCCCATTTCGTTTGTGAGAGCATGAGGTTTTAAGTTTTAGTGATGTGATAAGGGTTTCTCAGGCCGGTGGATCGGGAGCTGCGTGTTGAGACTTGTTCTCGACGCGCCCCCAGAGCCGCGGCGAAACCTTTATTAAGAGAGAACCCATCAGCCAGTGGCTCGGGAACGCGTGTTGAGACCTTGTTTCTTGACGCGCCCCCAGAGCCGTGGAAGGGACTCTTGAATACTGTCATGTGTGTGCCCTTGCCCATGAACGGTGCGTTGGGAGGACAGCTCCTCAACCACGCGCCGTTCGCATGTTGTTAGGTTGTGTATTTGTTTAAGGCGTTTGGTGCAAACACACCTGGGTTTAGGTTTGTGAGAGCATGAGGTTTTAAGTTTTAGTGATGTGATAAGGGTTTCTCAGGCCGGTGGATCGGGAGCTGCGTGTTGATACTTGTTCTCGACGCGCCCCCAGAGCCGCGGCGAAACCTTTATTAAGAGAGAACCCATCGGCCAGTGGCTCGGGAACGCGTGTTGAGACCTTGTTTCTTGACGCGCCCCCAGAGCCGTGGAAGGGACTCTTGAATACTGTCATGTGTGTGCCCTTGCCCATGAACGGTGCGTTGGGAGGACAGCTCCTCAACCACGCGCCGTTCGCATGTTGTCGGGCTCCGTATTTGTTTGAGTCGTTTGGTGCAAACACACCTGGGTTTGCGGAGAAGGATTCCTGTTGTGCCACGTGCGTATCTTCGTTCGGCGTGTATATATTTTGGTGGTGGGCGGCCATCGCTTAGGTGCGCGTCGGGAGGACAGCTCCTCCGCCACGCGCCCTTTGCACGGTGGGCTCTTGGTCACTGTCATGTGTGTGCCCTTACCCGTGAACGGTGCGTTGGGAGGACAGCTCCTCAACCACGCGCCGTTCGCATGTTGTTGGGCTCCGTATTTGTTGAAGGCGTTTGGTGCAAACACACCTAGGTTTAAGTTTGTGAGAGCATGAGGTTTTAAGTTTTAGTGATGTGATAAGGGTTTCTCTGGCCTGTGGATCGGGAGTTGCGTGTCGAGACTTGTTCTCGACGCGCCCCCAGAGCCGCGGCGAAACCTTTATTAAGAGAGAACCCATCGGCCAGTGGCTCGGGAACGCGTGTTGAGACCTTGTTTCTTGACGCGCCCCCAGAGCCGTGGAAGGGACTCTTGAATACTGTCATGTGTGTGCCCTTGCCCATGAACGTTGGGAGGACAGCTCCTCAACCACGCGCCGTTCGCATGTTGTCGGGCTCCGTATTTGTTTGAGTCGTTTGGTGCGAACACACCTGGGTTTGTGGAGAAGGATTCCTGCTGTGCCACGTGCGTATCTTCGTTCGGCGTGTATATATTTTGGTGGTGGGCGGCCATCGCTTAGGTGCGCGTCGGGAGGACAGCTCCTCCGCCACGCGCCCTTTGCACGGTGGGCGCTTGGTTACTGTCATGTGTGTGCCCTTACCCGTGAACGGTGCGTTGGGAGGACAGCTCCTCAACCACGCGCCGTTCGCATGTTGTTGGGCTCCGTATTTGTTTAAGGCGTTTGGTGCAAACACACCTGGGTTTAAGTTTGTGAGAGCATGAGGTTTTAAGTTTTAGTGATGTGATAAGGGTTTCTCAGGCCGGTGGATCGGGAGCGGCGTGTTGAGACTTGTTCTCGACGCGCCCCCAGAGCCGCGGCGAAACCTTTATTAAGAGAGAACCCATCAGCCAGTGGCTCGGGAACGCGTGTTGAGACCTTGTTTCTTGACGCGCCCCCAGAGCCGTGGAAGGGACTCTTGAATACTGTCATGTGTGTGCCCTTGCCCATGAACGGTGCGTTGGGAGGACAGCTCCTCAACCACGCGCCGTTCGCATGTTGTCGGGCTCCGTATTTGTTTGAGTCGTTTAGTGCAAACACACCTGGGTTTGCGGAGAAGGATTCCTGTTGTGCCACGTGCGTATCTTGGTTTGGCGTGTATGTTTTTGGTGGTGGGCGGTCAGCCGGTCACTGCTTTGGTGCGCGTCGGGAGGACATCTCCTCCGCCAAACGCCCTTTGCACGGTGGGCTCTTGGTTGTGAATTCCTCTCACAAGTTCGTGGTGATTTTTCCTTTTAAGTTTTGTTGTGGCTGCCTTGAGGATCGCGGGAGCAGCATGTTAAGGGGTTCTCTATTTTCCCTTCCCAGATGCATTTTTTTACGCGATGTGGGGACAATTCCTAAGACACAAATTCTTTTACACTTAGGATTAGGCTTTCTTCCCTGTTCCGTCCCGTTACACGTAAATGTAAGTTTTTGGTTAGTCGACATGTCCTTGTTACCCTAGTGAGTTGGGAGGACACCTCCTTAGCCACGCGCAATAGCCCTGCTCAGCACAACTGAGCCCCATGCCTTGCTTGTGATAATGTTGAATAGCATGCTTTCCGTTGGCAAGGATATTCATTGGATGTTGAAGTTAAATGCGCGAACGTTTCGCTTTGTTTTCAGGTGCTCTTCATTACCATCGACATGACAAGAAGATTGTATGTGTGAATAATAATGTAGCGAGCTATATTGTTCAATGATCTCGTATGTGACGATGACCAACCTTGCTCGGCCCTCGGAGCGGTAGAACCCGCCCTCCTTGCCCTCGCCGCCTCGCTCCGCGCGCGGGTCATCAGCCCTGCGTGTGGCGCTACTCTCGCTGCCTTGCTCCGCGCGCGGGTCATCAACCCTGCGTGCGGCGTTGCGCTCGCTGCCTTGCTCCGCGCGCGGGTCATCAGCCCTGCGTGCGGCGCTGCCCTCGCTGCCTTGCTCCGCGCGCGGGTCATGAAGCCTGCGTGTGGCGCTGCCCTCGCTGGCTTGCTCCGCGCGCGGGTCATGAAGCCTGCGTGCGGCGCTGCCCTCGCTACCTTGCTCCGCGCGCGGGTCATCAGCCCTGCGTGCGGCGCTGCCCTCGCTGCCATGCTCCGCGCGCGGGTTATCAACCCTGCGTGCGGCGCTGCCCTCGCTGCCTTGCTCCGCGCGCGGGTCATCATGCCCTGCGTGCGGCGCTGCCCTCGCTGCCTTGCTCCGCGCGCGGGTCATCAGCCCTGCGTGCGGCGCTGCCCTCGCTGCCTTGCTCCGCGCGCGGGTTATCAACCCTGCGTGCGGCGCTGCCCTCGCTGCCTTGCTCCGCGCGCGGGTCATCAGCCCAGCGTGCGGCGCTGCCCTCGCTGCCATGCTCCGCGCGCGGGTCATCAACCCTGCGTGCGGCGTTGCCCTCGCTGCCTTGCTCCGCGCGCGGGTCATTAACCCTGCGTGCGGCGCGGCCCTCGCTGCCTTGCTCCGCGCGCGGGTCATCAACCCTGCGTGCGGCGCTGCCCTCGCTGCCTTGCTCCGCGCGCGGGTCTTCCATCGCTAGTGACAATATTTGGTTTCACGCTTTTGATGATCATGGATTCCTATTCGATGTTTGTTATGAATTCACTAATTATTTGCTTTGTTTTCAGGTGCTGAACGATACGGATTCGTCTTTGATCGATCCGTTGATCAACAATGGATCGATGTTAACAACGGATCCGTTGTGCCGCCCTCTGTTGTGGTGTGCTCCCCTTTGTTGTGCTCCACTTCGTTGTGCAGTGTTCCCCTCCGATGTGATGTGCTCCCCTTCGTTGTGCTCCCCCCCGCTGTGTCGGGACCCATCGCGCGTGTTTGCCCCCGCGGCGCATGTAGGGGCCCGATGCCCCCCAATGATCCAAGCGTGGGCAGCCTAACTTTTTCGCTTTGTTTTCAGGACCTCTTCATTAAGTCGGCGCGGCTGCTTGGCAAGAAGAACAATGCATGAAATACTAGCTCATTTCTCATTATCGCGTGTTTCATAGGCAATCGTAGTAGTATAGCATCCACATTAGCTAGTTTAAATATGTATGCATACATATGTAGTTTCCTTCCCCCTTCCCTCATGCCTTCCCCCCCCCATCGCCGGTCGCGGAAGTGACATTGCCTCCCCCTCCACCTCCCCTACCGCCTCCTCCACCCCCACCTCCCCTCCTTGCCTCCCCCATCAGCTTCCACCCATTGCCTCCCCCCCCCCATTGCCTCCCCCCCATTAGCTCCCCCCCATTGCCTCCCCCCCATCGCTTCCCCCCCATCGCCTCCCCGCCTCATCTTCAGCCTTCCCCCATTGCCTTCCCCCATCGCCTCCCCCATTGCCCCCCCTACCTTTCCCCCACGCCTTCCCCTCCCCCCCCACTTCCATTGCCTCACCTCATCGCCTCCGCATTGCTTTTTCCATTGCCCCCCCCCATTGCGCCCCCCACTTCCCCCATTGCCTCCCACCCCATTGCTCTTCCCTGCATTGCTTTTCCCCCCATTGCTTTTCCCCCCCATTGCCTTCCCCCATTGCCCCCCATTGCCCCCCCATTGCCCCTCCCCCCCATTGCCTCCCCCATAGCTCCCCATCCTTTCCCCTTCCTTCCTTCCTCCCCCATATTGCCTCCCATTTGCTCAAATTTCAAGCCAATCGCGCGCTAGCACATGTATTAATTATAAATGCCCCCTGGTGCTCCTTGCTTACACGTGTGCGTATCCTTACCTTTAGAGCCAATCACAAGCCTCCGTTCATATAGAATCCTTACTTTTACTTAGTTTCTATAGGTTCGCATCCCTGGCATATGTTACCCACGTAACATGTAGGAAGCTTCCTCCTACCTCCGTTTGGTTACTTTTCCTTAATTATACCCGGCGTATAACTCTCCGGGCCAATAATCAACTACCATCTTTTATATATTCACTGTGGGCATTTATAAGCGAAAAGTAAACAAACGATAACCATCTATAACCAAAAGTAAGCGACAGTAACCGAAAGTAAGGGTTCGATTCTTAGTAGTGTCTCCTGCGCGATGACTGCGAACGTCTCCTCCATAAGTTCCGGGCTTGCGCCAGAGTTCTCCAGGGTCTCGAACGCCTCATCCCAGATGCACTTTACCCATGCAGCTTTCTTCTGCTGGTCGTGCTGCTGCGGGCAGTCCCTCGCCAAGTGCTCCTTAGATTTGCATTTCCTGCAACCAGTGTACGTAGACGATCCAGGCAGCTGCCTGCCCTCCACTTCTGCCGGCGCTGTCGGTAGCGCATAGCACTGCTCCACGTGCTCATCGAGGCACTCAACCAGCGCAGCCACTGGAAAGGGAGACTGGTCCCTGGCTGCCTTCAGTCCCACCGGATCCCGTCGCTCCTCCAATGTAGCCTGCTCCACGTATTTGCGCAGTAGTTCCGCCTCCCACCCAGCTGGTCCAGTTGACTGATGAAAGTCCACCTTGCCCAACAGCTCCTTATGAACCCTCGCGTGCAACTCTGGTGTCAGTCCACTGAGGAAGATGCCGGGTAACGAGGTTCTGCTGACTGGACCGGTGACTCCGTGCTTATGCAGGGATTCCATCAGCTCAAACGCTTCCATTAGAGCGTGGTGGAAGGTCCGCGCATTCCTTCCTGCGTTCTTGCCCGAGGCCTGCCGAGACCGTGACAACATGCTGGGTAGAATGCTAAGGTGAGCGTCGCTGATGCAAGATCGAGCGAGGGTGCCGATCAGATCGTCCAGCGTAATCATCTGATTGGTTAGAACCTTCTGGTTTAGCAACCCCTGGACTGATCCTTCCACCCTATCTCTGATGATCAGACGCAATTCTTCAGAGACGGTGGTGACCGTGGCTTCACTTCCATCGGCGTCCTCGTTCATCTTCTTCGTGGCCAGCGCTCTCTTCACCTGCGGCTCCTTGAAGTAATCTTGCAGCTCCCTCATCAGAAGTTTTAACGGTTGCAGCAAATGACCAGATGACTTCTCTCCCGCTGTCTGATCTAGAGGACACGTGTACGTAGTGATGCGCTCCCTTAGCTTCCGTAAGGTACTCAGGAGTCTGTCCTCTGCCTCCAGCTTCTTCAGCTGTGTCTGCTCCAACCGCGCTGGATCGGTCTCTGACCGCAGTGGAGGTTCACGTTCCTGCTCGGACGCGTCTCTGCGAGGCGGAGGTCCACGTTCCTGCTCATGCATGACGGCGGCAGGATATTTTATTCATCTGGAGAAGACGGAGTTGATTCCGTCCTTGACCATCACCTGGCTAGGCATTGGTATTGACCTTGCGAAGCAGGAATTCTTCATCCCGCAGAAAAAATGGGATAAGTTCTTGAGCCTGGCAACGGACCTGCGAGCTTCGTCAAGTATTTCGGCCAGGGACCTGGAAAGAGTGGCAGGAAAGTTGGTTTCAATGTCAATCGCAGCCCCGCCGGGCATCCTTATTGCATGCAGGAAGCTGTATGCCTTCCTGGCAAAGAGGCACGAATTCTGCAGAAAAAGTTTTTTCCTGAACAGTAAGCAGATGAGGCATTTCAAACTCTACTTGAGTCAACTCTTCCAGCCGTCGCTGATTAAGGTGTCCGCATTTAGGAAGCAGGCCCACTGCTCGATACTCGTGGATACAAACGTCGATGGTACAAAAGTCACGGCATCAATCGGAGCAGGGGAATTCCAAGATGAAATTTCGTGTTATCGAGATTTGAGAACCTGCTCGTCGGTGGATCAGTCAATTTTGATTTCTGAAGCCTTGTTCGAAATCCCAGTAGAACGGGTCCCGCAACGCTGGGACATAATCTTGGATAAAAATATCTGGGATTCATCGAGAGTCCTCTCGTCTAACCTGGGCGCGAAAGCATGCAAGGACTTGGCAGAAAAGCTCTATAGATTTGTCGCGGATAACAACTTGGAGCTGAAGGTGGTTTCCTTTTCAAGGGGACCTGATGGAACTATTGTAGTCCCGGATGAAGAGTCTCATTATTCATTAATGCCACGGTTCTCTCCTCTGTTGAACATGATGTTTGGACGGCACAACATCGACTGCTTCGCAACAACGGCTAATGTTCGGGGATGTCCCAAAATGCGATTTTGCTCAAGGCTGCCAGAGAAAGAAGCTTGTGGCACCAATGTCTTTGCCTATCCACTAGCTGGACTGAACTGTTATGCTAATCCGCCTTTTGCATTAATGGGACCGTTCCTGATGTATCTTAGAGAACAGAAAGCGTCAGCCTCTGTGGTTGCTCCACAGTGGGATGGTTTCTCTCCAGATGGGTTCTGGTGGACTGCGTACAATAAACTGTGCAAACAAAAGTTCAGAATCGCTGAAGCAGGAGAGGTCTGTTTCCAACAACTTAGAAATGGAAGATGGTCAGAAGCAGGCCCACTCCCGTGGGCAGTCTGGATTTTTAGATTCGATTTTTCTTAAAAACACTTCGTATTCCAAAAACACAAAATTCATGTGATATATTAATAGCCTCCCATAGTAATCCGTTTACCTTGGAAAATAAATTGTTGAACGCCTGTAACTTTCGGGGAAGGGGAAAATTTTGAGGTTGACAGGGTGGTGGCAAGAGCCTGTTGAGAAAAGCCCCTGACTGGGCCGCCATACATCTAAGAACGAAGGAGCTTCAGGAAGCAAGGGCCAGGGATGTGTACCAATCGGCCAAACTCCGAAATTTGCGGGCCCTCGGGGAATTCCTGGCTTGCATGACCCCACCAGAATCATTGGATTCGTGTACAGCACAACACATCTTATGGTATCTTATTTACTTGGAACAGTTCGGTAAGACTAACGTACATTCGGCCACGTGCCCTCAACTGGGAAGATGTAGTTGCCCAGTCAGGCAAGCCGCAAGTTCGGTGAATTCCCTTATCGGCAGACTCTCTAGTGCCTTCCAGGATTTCGGAAGGGGTGGGTCGGACAACCCGTGCACAGGTAGAGTGGTTAAGGTCTATGAAACGATGACCAGGAACGAACAGTTGCAAGCAAGAATCACCCCAAATCAGGCAACACCACTTTTCAGTTGTACGATCGACAAGCTAGTGATTCACATGAACGCAGAGGCAGCTGGTTTTGCCTCGACACAAGATTGGATACTTTTGTTCATCACTCTTAGATGTAAGGCAATGATCCTGATGGACTTATACGCTCTGAAGAGACCGGCGGAGCTGGGCGCCACAAGGGTGGAAGGGATCATAAGATTTCCCGATAACTCCGGTTTTCTCTTCAACTACCAGTGGGGGAAGACACTCCGTTCGGGCGATGAACACGTTTTCGGAATCAAAAGACTCCCTGATAAATCTAAATGCCCCATCTCAGCGTTGGAGGACTACCTCCAAGTGATGAAAATTTTGGGTCTGAACCTTGCACAAGGATTCTTGTTCAGACCAGTCAGGTCTGGCAAAGTGGAAAATAGTCCAATTTCCAGGAAGCAGATGAATTCAGACCTCAAATGCTGGTTGCAAAAAGCGGGGCTGTTCAATGGGGAAACATTCTTCAGCATTCGGACAACGGGAGCAATTGAACTTTTCCTTGAAGGAGCCGACCTGCAGCAGGTTATGGGACAGGCGTATTGGAAAACAGAGAGGATTGCTAGACATTATATGAAAGTGTGGCAAGTCTTGGGAATGTCCTCAAGGCAGATAGAGAAAGTCTCGACGAAAGAATACATGGAGCTGAATGCGGCACAATCATTCGTGCGGGTATTTGTATGAGTAATTTGATTATTAATTTCTGTTGGCTCGAGTTTGAGAGTTGGGGTGAAAAGGCGTCAAGAGGCGGGGGTTGTGAGTGTTGGCGGAGAGGCGACGCTGGAGTGGTGCCTTGTTGCTTCGCCTTACTTTCCGCTCTTTTTCTCGCCATTCCTACCCAACGGGAGCGGATCGGACAAGGTGACTGGGCGGTCATCCGATTTACGGGGAATCCGCAGGATCAACAGTATCACTGTTGATCGCCGACTTTCCTTCCGTCATCAGTGATGACCGTCATTCAGGAGACGGATCGTCTGATCTCACTCCCTGGATCGCGGAAATGATGAATCGCGAAGTGGCGGTTCACCTCCAGCTTCGAAGTCCAAGTGTCGCAGAGTGTCGCTCTTAAGTCGGAAATTGGTGAAAATACTTCACTTTTCCTACCTGCTGACGATTGCTGCGTCTTTCTTCTTCGTTTCCTAACGCAATTTTTCTTCCCTGCCCGCCCACCCTTAAAAATGGGTTCTCCAACTCAGGCTCCGATCTGACGCTGGAGTGCTGCCTTGTTGCTTCGCCTTACTTTCCGCTCTTTTTCTCGCCATTCCTACCCAACGGGAGCGGATCGGACAAGGTGACTGGGCGGTCATCCGATTTACGGGGAAAGGGGGAATCCGCAGGATCAACAGTATCACTGTAGAGCTCTAATATCGAAATTTACAGCAGATTCATGATGTTTGAATCAACGGTGAGCAGCATTGGGGTGATATATGAACTCAAATGCCCTCTACTGTACCGTGAATTTCTGCCGAAACTAGGCTTGTTCACGGTCATTTTGCACTATGTGACGTCCCTTAGGTCGAAATACTCATTTAATGGCGAATTATTACATTAAATAGGGTGAATCAGACCAAAACTGACTGTACCCTACCCTTAAATGAGATGAATAGGCGAAGTGCACAACATACATTCTTCCATCAACTACTGCTCCGACAACAAATGTATCAGATCAGCCCACATATCGCGCCGAGTGAAAGTGGAGAATCTCATATATCAGCTTTATCACACACATATCAAACATAATCACACACATACCGAACATAGTGCAGCCGGTCTTCCGCGGCTACGGTGTGCCAAAGGAGTCGGTCCAAGGATAAGCACACACATATACCGAACGGCGCGTGAGGTGCGTGTGTTCGCCTCCCTTCCAGTTCCGCGCGAGCAGTGCTTGCTGTGCACGCTTTCTCCTGGGACGATTTCACACACTCTCGGTAGCCACACACTCTCTCTGTTTGACTGGGATGTGTACATGATATCTTCGCCCGGCCCCGCCCAGTTTCTGCAGGCTTCTCATCCACTAGGATGGTGGTGGTTAGCTTCGGTTGACATACGTCCACTCGCTGTGTGTGTGGATGCGCAACCTATTGGGGACTCGATGGGTTCGTAGGGAATATTTCAGGTACAAGTTGGGGAGTCGAGGGTCGCGATAGCGCTTATTTGTATCAATGTGTGTTTGTAGCTGCCTCGATCTACCCTCCTGAGCAGCGCTTTGTATCGGTTGCGCCGACCTTTAGCAGGAGCACGACGAGTTGCAACTTTCCCCGCGCCCACACCACATTTGATTGAGTGCCCCTACCATAACAGGGTGCATGCCCTGCACTTTGTATGGTCACATTAATTTATATTCACTTTGGGGCACTTCACGGCAATGTATTCATGTGGCTTTCCATGTGTGAGTCTGTCTCCTGCTCTACCTTGGATATTTCCAGGATAATTGAATAACGGTACAGAATTGCAGCCACACTTACCTTTCTCATCTGGCCTGGTTCGTGAGACGAGAACGTGATTTGTCGGTGCATATAAGGGCAGAACGCAATGCAGCGCGTTGCCGAGTGCGTGGCTTCGACGGCTTCGACTTAAGAATACCTAGGTGTGTCGATGCATCTCAATCACAGGCACATTACAAATTATGTTGACCGGCGGCACGTTCCTGATGAGCTCACCTCCGCCACGAGGACATCTTTCAGTCTCGGTCACCCTATGGGACTTGCTGAGCATGCCTGATGTGGCGGGACTTATCCTCGACAACTTACGAGCCGACCACCAAGCAGTGCTGGGAAGCGTGAGCAAGCGCGGCAAGCAGCTCGTGGAACAAAACGTCGTCACGGAACACCTTCGATTATTGGATTGTTTGAAAGTTGACGTGCTCGTGCTGCGGACCTTGGTGCGTCTCTATCTAATTCTTTTGCCTCGTGCCCAGCCGTTGGTGTCAGTCTGTCTTTCTGTTGGCTTGGGATATTGTCACGCTACAACTTGATGCAAAGCGTGGAGTAGAATCAAGCCAGTAGCCGCCTGCTTGTGTATAATTGCTATGTTGTGTTGTTTTTCTCCTGGGCCCCTGAGTCCATGAAAAAATCGTTTCCATCACAAGGATGCTGTCTTCAAATCGGGAAACTCCAGGACTGGAATTGGGATGAGCAAGTGTCGGAAGAGGCACGGCCTGAGTGAGCGTTTGGGGGGAATCTTGCAGGTCCAAAGGGCAATTACTCGAGGCGCGGCTTTCAAAGCCGTTGATATCTCCGGGTGCCAACAGTTGCGCGAGGGGTGGAGCCAGGTCGAAGCTATTCTAGTCGGGCTGGGTCGCCTCAGGGAGCTTCGCATGGAAGGCGGGCCGCTGGTGTGTGTAAATGCACACACGGTAACGGGCCTTGTGCGGCGACTTAGCTCCGTAGCCGAGAGTGTCTCCTTCGATGTGCTAGGTTTGCCCCGCACTCACAATGCCATGCAATGTCTTTCTTTTAAATGATTTGTCGATCTTAGGGGTTTAGGTTTGGGAGATGTAGGTTGGGTTATCGGTGACAATGGTTTCAAGATTTGAATCAGATATTTTCACAGCCGCACTAAGCTAGGGACACAACAATCATGTAGGAGATGGCAGCGCGGTGGCGCTGCGAGATGCCAATCGTGAACTGCAGATATATAACCTCTATAGTACCTGTGAGAGGGCTGCACATTATTGTACAAGATGGGTGAGGGTATGAGCTGGTATGTTGCATGCCGAGGGTTGAGCAATGAGAGATGAGAGTGATGATACATATGGGGTGGGATGTGGGGGAAATGCAGCACGTGATGTAGGAACTGCTGGGGCGGAGGTGCTGGCAGCAGCGCTTCGAGATGCCAACTGCAAGCTACAGACACTTGACATCAGTGGTGAGTGTGAGAGGATGGGCACGCGTGATTGGGAACGGTGGGTGCGCCAACTGTAAGCTGCAGATGCCTGAAATCGGTGGTAAGTGTGAGAAGCGCGGAATTTCGTGACGGGTACGAGTGCGCGTGTCGCATGCAGACAGGGAGTAAGTTGAGGATGGGACGATTGGGTGATGCATGTGGGGGGGGATGTGGGTGTGTGATGTAGGGAATCTCATCAGAGATGCTGGGGCGGAGGTGTTGGCAGCAGCGCTTTGCGATCCCAACTGTCAACTGCACACACTACACATCACTGGTGCGTGTGAGAGGGGTGCACGTGGGGGAGGGCGGTCGTGGTGGATATATTGCATGCAGACGTTTAGTAAGTGGGGGATGAGGAGAGAGAGAGGCTGATGCATGTGGGGTGGCATGTGGATGGGAGATGCAGGCAATAGGTTCGGAGCTGCCGCGGCAGAGGCTCTGGCGGGGGCGCTTCGAGATGCCAATTGCAAGCTAACGACACTTAACATTGCTTGTGAGTGTGGGGTGCACGTGCTGGGGGAGGGCGGGTATGCGAAGATATATTTCCTGCACATAGGTTGTTAGTGGGGAATGAGGAGAGAGGCTGAAGCTTATGGGGTGGGATGTGGGAGCGAGATACAGGGAATGAGGATGTGGGAGCTGCCGGGGCGGAGGTGCTGGCGGCGGCACTTGGAGATGCCAACTGCAAGCTACAGACGCTTAACATAGCGGGTGAGTGTGAGAGGGATGCTCGTGCATGATGTCGGAGGGCGGTCATCAGTGGGTTTGTTCCACGCAGACGGGTATTAAGTTAGGAATGGGAAGAGAGGCTGATGCGTGTGGGGTGGCATGTGAGTGGGAGATGCAGGGAACGAGGTTGGCGATGCCGGGGCAGAGGCGTTCGCGGCAGTGCTTCGGAAAGCCACTTGCAAGCTTCGCACACTTTACCTTACCAGTAAGTGTGCCAGATGCGTGCATGTGAGAGATGGGGGAGGGTGTGTTATGCGCAGACGGGTGCGAAGTGGGGAACGAGAAGATATGCTGATGTGTATTGGGGGGTGATGTGGGTGGGAGATGCAGGGAATTGCATTGGAGAGGTCGGGGCGGCGGCGCTGGCGGCGGCGCTTCGAGATGCCGACTGCAAGCTACAGACACTTAACATCGCTAGTAAGTGTGAGAGGTGCATGCGCATGATAGGGGAGGGCGATTATGAGCGGTCATGCCACATGTAGAAGGGTATGACGCGGGGAGTGAGAAGGGAGGTTGATGCATGTGGGGTGGGTTGTGAGTGGGTGGGTTATGCAGGGAATTTAATTGGAGTTCCCGGGGTGCAGGTGGTGGCGGCGGCGGTTCAAGATGCCAATTGCAAGCTACAGGGTCTTGCCATCGGTGGTGAGTGTGAGAGGGTGCATGTGCGTGCTGGGGGAGGGCGGGTAGGAATAGGTGCGTCACTGTAAGAATGATAGTAAGTGGGGGATGAAAAGAGGCACTGAGGCTTATGATAGTAAGTGGGGGATGAACAGAGACACTGAGGCTTATGATAGTAAGTGGGGGATGAACAGAGGCACTGAGGCTTATGATAGTAAGTGGGGGGATGAACAGAGGCACTGAGGCTTATGATAGTAAGTGGGGATGAACAGAGGCACTGAGGCTTATGATAGTAAGTGGGGATGAACAGAGGCACTGAGGCTTATGATAGTAAGTGGGGATGAACAGAGGCACTGAGGCTTATGATAGCAAGTGGGGGATGAACAGAGGCACTGAGGCTTATGATAGTAAGTGGGGGATGGAAAGAGGCACGGAGGCATATGGGGGGGATGTGGAGGGGAGATTTTAGGGGATTTGGAAGACGCGGACGCGGAAACGCTTGCGACGACGCTTGAACATCCCAACTGCAAGCTACTATCACTTGACATCGCAGGTAAGTGTGAGAGGGTCGCACCTCTCCCTGCATGATGGGGAAGGTTGGGTGCGAGCTGCATGCACAAGGGTGCACAACGGGTGATGGCAACAGAGTTTGGTGCATGTGGGTTGGGATGTGGGTGCGAAATGCAGGGGGTGATGTGGGTGCTGACGGGGCGGAGTCGTTGGCAACAGCGCTCCGGGGTCCCAGCTGTAAGCTACAAGTACTTTACATTGAAGGTGAGTGTGAGAGGGGGGCACGTCCATGATGTTGGATGGTGGTCATGAGTGGGTATACTCCATGCAGACGGGTATTGAGATTATAATTAGGAGAGAGGCTGATGCGTGTGGGGTTGCATGTGAGTGGGAGATGCAGATAACTGTGTCGGAGCTGCCGGGGCGGCGGCGCTGGCGGCGGCGCTTCGAGATGCCAACTGCAAGCTACAGACACTTGACGTCAGTGGTGAGTGTGAGAGGGATGCTCCTGCGTGGTTGGGGGCGATTGGTGCGAGTGGGGACGTCACTGTTAGGAGGTTAGTAAACGGGGTTTGGAGAGAGGCTGAAGAGGGCTGAAGAGCGTACATGGTGGGATATGGGAGGGAGATGCAGCGAATGAGTTAGGAGATGCCGGGGCGGAGTCGCTGGCGGCGGCGCTTCGAGATGCCAACTGTAAGCTACAATTACTCGGCATCGCTGGTAAGTGCAACAGGGGTGCACGTGCATGATATTGGAGGGCGGTCATCAGTGGGTTTGTTCCATGCAGACGGATGTTAAGTTGGGAATGAGGAGAGAGGCTGATGCGGGTGGGGTGGTATGTGAGTGGGAGATGCAGACAATTGTGTCGGAGCTGCCGGGGCGGAGGCGTTGGCAGCGGCGCTTCGAGATGCCAACTGCAAGCTACAGACACTTAAGATCGTTGGTGAGTGTGAGAGGGATGCTCCTGCGTGGTTGGGGACGGCGAATGCGAGTGGGGATGTCGCTATAATAAGTATAATAAGTGGGAGATGAGAAGAAAGATTGAGGCGTATGGGGTGGGATGTGGGAGGGAGATGCAGGCAATGCGTTGGGAGATACCGGGGTGGAGCTGTTCGCAACGGCGCTTCGAGATGCCGACTGCAAGCTGAGGACACTTGACGTAGTGGGTGCTCATTGGCATATATAGCATCGCCTAAACAACAGAGTAGATTGGTTGCACCAACCTCCACCTCCGACTGATAATAGTTAAAGAGTGGCAGGGATAAATCCCCGCTGCATGCACGTCACGGTAACGTCTATCGCGGTGGGGCGGGGTTGTGATCCGCAAAGACTCGTAGTGTTTTCGTATATACAGTTTGCAGCACATGCACGTCTTGAACTTAGCCATTTAAGCAATGCCTCCTGCAAAATGCCATATAAGGCGATGCAATCGTATTGTGCACGTCTTCTTGCCCAGCAGTTTCTGCCAGCTCTGAGCAATGCACGAAGAAATATACTATTGATATACACAATTACAATCAAGTAGCACAATTGCGTGACACATACATAGGGAGTCCGTTTGAGTCCTCTTGACATAATTTATCTTTACCACGCCGCGTGGATTGTTAATGCAGATATCCGCTTAGTATTGCGCGTGATTGAGTGCTCTTATTTCGCTCGTTGCGCACATGCAATACCATGCTTTGCTGATCCGTAAAAGTAGGTCCCAGAAGTCAGAGATTGCGATCAAAGTGCTTGCATATACGCAACAACCTAAAACTCCCCGGCAGGGATTTGGCTTTGGGGCGATGGGAGATGGGACAAACATTACCCGGCGGATGCCGGGGGTACTGAATTTGCGAATTTAACTTGCTACTTCCTGCCCTGCACACGTACCCAAAGTGGCAAGCTCTGTAGGTGCATGGCGGGCGGCGATCTGCGAGTGCACGTAGACTTGGGTGTGTAACGGGTTTTTAGGGTCTTTACATGCATCACCCTCGAAATGCATTTCACATCCCCCACAATGACATGATACGCACATATATAAAATCTGGGAAGTCGCATGCACAAGTTGTATGTCGCGTACGCGTACGTGGAAAGCGAGGCATGCACTTCTCCCCATTAATGCGCCCCACCGTATGCTACACAGCAGTGCCACTATGACCAGTTCGTGCAGTCGGTGCATTATTCAATGCGGTATCTTCGATGGTCCGCAGGGAATCGAGTTGCGCGTGGGTCGGCTCGAGAATACAATCTGGCACCATTCCGAACGATTTTCTACACATTTCTTGCTACACGACCATCGATATCATCCCATGTGGGGGTTATATGGACTAATCCCCACAACGCGCTAGCCACCCGGTGTGCGCCAATACAACTTTATTCGTCGAAGACGGGATATGGGAAAGGGAGTAGCGGGGGGCATCATTATGAGAGGGGCACGGTGCGACTTTGTGGGAATGGGGGAGCCCTCCCCTCATGCGTCTGATGCGGGCCTGGCAAGGCATCACCCAGACTCTGGGATGTATAACTGAGTCTGGGCCAGCTGG
This sequence comes from Cymbomonas tetramitiformis, assembly GCA_001247695.2. Classification (NCBI taxonomy): domain Eukaryota; kingdom Viridiplantae; phylum Chlorophyta; class Pyramimonadophyceae; order Pyramimonadales; family Pyramimonadaceae; genus Cymbomonas; species Cymbomonas tetramitiformis. The sequence continues at coordinate 9,515 of LGRX02028845.1, read as the reverse complement.
GACCCCAAGGGACTCAGGGTGCCCGTAGCTAGTACCTCCAGTGGTGGTGGTTGGTGAACGTTGGCCAACTACAAACAATCTGTGAAATAGTTTGATCCTCTCAGCAGGGTACATGCGGCGACAGCTTTCTCCGATGCGGATTCCTCTCTGTATGTTTGTGATCATTCACCAAAGGAAAACGACCCTTCTCTCTCCCCTCCACACACCCACCGATGGTACACACTGAGCGGCATGGGATCGGCCAACAAAAGCCAGCCCACCATCATCCCAGTGGATGCGAGAAGCAAATCAAGAGCAGGGCGGGGCCGTGACAAGATACCACAAACTCATACATATTCCCAACCCAAATGCAAAGCAACATGGAAAGATGAAACGATGTGACCGATCATCGCCAAACAACTGCTGGTCTCTGGGTTACGGAGTGAGCGGACCCTGCTGGCATGCCCCCCAGTGGCTCACGGTCGATGGATGGGACCCGTTGGTCCATGGCTATGTCATGAATGCAGTCACACCACACAGCATGGACACCCCATGCCAAAAAAAGGAAACATGCGGGCACCTAAGGGCACCGATGGTACACACATATACAAGGTTGTACCTCCCTCCCTCCCTCCCTCGCCCTCTCTCACAAAATGGCTGGCAACATTCTTGTTGAAATGTCTAAATAAGTAATGCTTCCATCACTCAGTGCGCAGGTTAACAGCAGGACTGAAGGCACATAAATAATTCCAATGCAATATATTATATTCCACGAGCACTCGTTCCAGGTTATTGCATTCTATGGAGCTCAGCGACCACGTGCTCCTCCCGCAGCCCACAAAAAAGGCCGCCGGGAATGAACATGCGTCGCGACGGGCACAACTTCAGGCTCAATGCGTTCCACAAATTCTGCCATTGATCATCAACAGATCAACCCATCCCTTTCGCATCCTCAGGTGAGCCTCTAGCATAGCCAAATACAAAAATATCAATGCAGCACAATACTGGAACGACACGGATCAACAAATTGAACAAAAAAATCGGGAGTATGCTGAAGTGGCCGGGGAATCAACAGAAGCGAGGCTCTTTTGTCTGGTTTGAGCGCGGCCTCCAAAGCGATAACCGGCTGGCGCATGCAACATGACTACAACCATATCCAAAGGGAAGCGAAGTTTATATGCGCTCCGCGGTTCATGATCATGCGCATGCGACGATTGCACATGCATCGGGTGGCATTTTCTTCTTGCATCTGCTGGCTACACGATTTCCAATTTACTTGTTGAAAAATGATGAGTTAGGCGATGCGTAGGCATCTATAATACGCACTTAGCCTTCCATCATTGGAGCCTTCAAGCGATTTCACCAGAACATCCCACCACTCCCTACTAAAGAATCAAAAACATTGTGACAAGTTGGAGGTGCCTCGAGATGAGTATGGCTGCATGTGTCAAACCGTCGGCCTGAATTCATCACAAAATGATGGGCGCAACACTGAAAGTCGGGACTCACCTGCGGACCCACGTCCTGAGGGTTGCTCTCTGCCATCACCTGTGCAGAGATGCTTCTGCCTTAGCATTGTGCACCACACATGGTCGATGCGCGAAACAGAGGGGCGCTGGATTGAGGAGCCGATGCAGGGAACACTGACGACACCCAGGCAAGTGCAGCCGAGGGGTGGCATGTGGACAATGCTGCTGATGACAGCAATCTACTGTACACGGAGAGCATCTAGGTAGTGGATAGTGAATAACGATGCTTTGGATTGGCCAAAGGCGCCGGATGAAATCCAGTGTTCTGTTTCTCTTCCGCGGTGAGGTTGGTCATTTGCGTGGATGACCGGCAAACGCCTTTGGACTACCTCACCGTAACCTCAGACGAAACCTCAGACGAGCGTTCCAAACTCTCAGCTCTGTCATCCGAGACTTCCTCGAGTGCGATGCGAGCGCGAGTCCCGGGTGTCGTATCGCAAAGTCCGACAGAGGGCAAAAGATCAAATCAGCTGGGTTTATTTGACACCGCTCGGAAATATGCATCGCAGAAACACGCACGTGAACGAGTGCAGACATCACTGTGCTCTGGCCCGACTTGCATTACAATCGAACATTCATGTCCGGCATCTGGGATATCAGCATCGAAAAGCGCAGGACCGCAGCGCTCCAAGCAGCGCCTCCATCTCGGTGTTTCCGCGACATATCGGAGTAGCTTTCGATGCAGTGTGAGCAAAAGCTCTAAAGCCCAGAGCCCTGGCGGGGAGGAGAGGGCACGCGGCGCGCACCTCCGCGAGGAGCAGCTCCGCGTCCTGCAGCACTGCTGGCCATGCCTGCGAGTAACAGGCTCGCCACACTGCCCGGGACCTCCCCACCTCCGCATCCACACCGGGGGCTGCCTCCGAGGCGGTAACCCACACCATGATGTCTGCGGGTGGGTGCGCTAGGCTGCAGGCGAGCGCCTCGCAGCGGTATCCGCAGTGAATCGGGATGGCAAGTCCGGAAGGCAGCACCTCAGACATCACCGGCTTCCAGTGAGGCCAAGCCGATATGGCCTTGCCCAAGCTATGTACCACCACCTCTCCCTGCACCACCTCCCTCCTCCGCCGCATCTTGGCAGCCGCGAGGATGACTGGGTCATCTCTGGGAAAGCTGCAGGGTGAATACACAGACGTGGGGGAAGCGTGAGGGGGTGCAGCTGTGCAGTCGAAGTGCTGACAGTGGCGGATACTCGCAGATCGCAGGTGCCTGCTTGCGAGGATAGGGCAGGGTGCTGCGGGAGGGAGAGGGCATGCCGAGCCCAGTCCCTGGCGATCTAGGTTCCTGTACAGGCAAGGTTCCGCATCTTGAACCACTCCCGGGTTCTTCAGGGTTTCAGCCAACCAGAAGTGCGAGCCTGCGCACCAAGCACCGCTCCGAGTGAAGGGGCTCCGTACTCAAGAGGGTGGGCCCAGGAGGACGGGCCAGGCCGCGCCTTGATTCGCTGGGACGTGCGGAACTTCACGAGGTGGGGCATCTTGAGCACACGGCGAGTCGGCTCGGAGGAGCTCGGCGGTGCCCCCGACACCTCCGCTTCCTCCTCAACGGTAACCTCCTCGTATGCGGCCGCCTCCGCCCAGGATTCGTCCTCGGCAGGCTTGAGTGACCTGGGCGACGGCAGCGAGGGCCACGGCAGCGCAGGCACCGGGGGGGGCGGGGAAGTCGGTGAGTGCAAGGACCCCGGAGATGAGGGCAGGGAGGGCGCGCTGAGGTTCCCGGGAGAGTGGACCTGTGGCACACCACCGCGCACGCCACGTCACCATCTGAAACGCGTTCGCTCTGAGTGCCCCTAACATGCTGGGGGCCGTGCCAAGGCGCAGGGACAGGGGCATGTGTGGCCTCGCGACGAAGGCTGGCTAACATGGTAGTGCTGCCATATGATCAGCCACTGGATACTGTGGATACTGCTGGGAAGGCGGGAGGCCGGTCAGTGGAGAGCTCGCCTATGAGGGAGGGCTGTGCCTCCCGCACTGGGGCACGCGCCTCGGTGCGGCTGAAGCTCCATTGGGCAACCAGAGGAGGGGTCCTGACACGAGCTCTTGCAGGGCGCACCGGTGACATCTCTTCCTCCTCACCAGTGCTGAATGCTGTGGTGAGATGTGCCGGAAGGTTGCCACACACGGGGCTCGACGAGGGCGGCGGGCCTGCCGAGGGCTCGGAGCAGTGCTTGACAGTTGAAGGGGAGGCGGAAGGTGGTGCTGTGGGAGTGCTGGAGGGCTGCGTGGGTGAGCCGGCGCAGGCCTCGGCGAGGGCGCAGCGCTGGAGGTAGTCGAGCTCGCTCACGATGGTGCGCTCTCGCAGCCCGCAGGCCAGGCCGCCGGGAATGCGCATCGCCGGTGGGCAGCCAAGTGCTGCGGCAACTAAAGCCCAGAGCGCCTGCACCTCTCCGCCCCCCCCAACCCAACGCCGCCGCCTTCGCTTGCGCCGCATCCGAGTCGCCCAGCTGGAAACAGCCCACGGCGCCTAAACCGACCGATATGCGCGAGATTTGCGTCGAGTTGGGCGGCGTCCTGTCTGCAAAGGGGCGCCGCATGACGTGGGAAAAGGCGCGCCCGGCGATGCGCAGACAGTGAGGGGGCCACGCCGGAGCCGGCTGCCATGCCGGAGAAGACATGCGCAAGAAGCCGGATCGAGCGCGCGTGACGGCCGTCAAGGCGCGTTGGCTTTGATCATGGACGTCTTCGAATGCTCAGAGATGCAATCACATGACCGAGGATGACACATGGCTGAGGATGAAATATGTTCCACGCAGTCGCTCAAGTCACGCGGCGAGCATCTCGGGGCGACTCTAAAACCCCGTCATCGAAAGAGTGGGTGGTTTCCATTGGCAGGCCTAGGTTGTTTCCAACGGTGGCAAGTTGATACCGCGATCTGTTCTACTTCGTCTCGTATCTTTTACGCAGCACTCTACACTTCGGATCGGCGGAGAGCTGAGAGATAGGATCAAGCCAGCATGAGTCCAGCACTATCAACACAGCGGCGAACGTCAGGAGCAATCATAGAAGCGCTTCGCCACGAGTAGAGCCCTAGCTAGGGTCGCTTTTTGAAGAAGTCTTGCAATCACCAGATCACCACGAGGCGCCCACGATGTCCGCTGCTTCGAGTGTGCCAACCTCAGCAGCACCCCCACAAAATTACAGCAGTCCACTCCGGCGGCGCCAGAACCAATTGCATGCGCCAGCAGTTAGGAAAGCTTCGAGGCAACAAGGGGGCGAGCAGGGGGAGACGAAGAGGTGCTACGACAGCGTGGCGCCCTGTGGAGGGAGGGGGGCAGGCGCACCTGCGGCCCTGCACTCGGGATCCCGTCCTCGGGCACTGCCGCCATCGGCACTGCGGCGTGGGCCAACTGTGAGCTCGGGTCATCCTTTGCCCGCGGCCAAAGGGATGCCCAGCAGGCTCGCCAAATTAGCTCATCCTCCCCCGCCTCCTCTACCTCGTCTGCCACCCACATCATGAGGCCTGCTTCCTGGCCGGCTTCGGACGGTGTCATATCTGTCGGCGGAAACTTAGTGACTTGACAGCGATACCCAGGATTGATCGGCACAGTGACCCCCAATGGGAGACCCCCGATCTCCGGGTTTCCGGGTTGCCAGCGATGAGGACGGCCTGTGGGGCGCCCGAGTGAGTGCACTAGCACCTCCCCCTGTGACAGTACACATCCTCCACCGAGACCGCCTCCCCCGTCTCAGGCCATTTGCTCATTGATGCCTCTCCCCCCGAGCCCAAGAAGAATGCTTTAGCGAAGGTCGCTCGCTTCGATCTCAGATTCGTTGATGCCTGATGGAGGCAAATGATCCTCAGAGTTTGAAAAGGAGGCAAAGGCAAAGGGAAAAGGCGCCCCACCTCGAGCAGCTCGGCGGTGCGGAAACAGACGCGGTGAGGCAGCTTCAGTATTGTCTGCGGGATGCGGGGTTCAGCGGATGACTCCATCTGACGCACGTGCCACTCACCACCGATTTTGCCCCCCATCCAATCAGCGGTCCAGATACCGTCCTCACCCCGATCCGGTGAACGCAGGTGGGCACGCTTCCAGGCGAACGCTGGCCTCCCGCCAACTGTTTGTCTATGTGCCATCGACGGAGGTGCCTGCCATATGCTGCTGCAGCAAGGGAGTGTCCAGCACTGCTTGTGGCGCATGCGAGCCCTTCATGTACGATTGGGGAGTTGCACCATGCGTGGGACTCATATCCGCCCATCGACCCATGTTCGTCCACATCCCGCCCATATCACTCACGGGCACATGGCCCTGCCAATCATGACGCCATCACGGGGACCATCGTGTGGGCGGCATACATTTGCACATCATGGGGACCATCTTAAAGCCATGATGCCGCCGCCATGGGAGCTATCTGCAGCCAGCATGTGTACATCGTGCATGCGCCCATCGTGCGGCCACTACGACGCCATCACTAGCCCATTAAGCGACCAATCCAACACCATCATGCGGCCACTACGACGCCATCACTAGCCCATTAAGCGACCAATCCAACACCATCGTGCGGCCACTACGATGCCATCACTGGCCCATTAAGCGACCAATTCAACACCATCGTGCGGCCACTACGACGCCATCACTGGCCCATTAAGCGACCAATCCAACACCGTCGTGCAGCCACTACGACGCCATCACTGGCCCATTAAGCGACCAATCCAACACCACCATGGGCGATCAATGCAGAGGTAGCCAACTTGCTAACTTCGTTTCATGTCTGAATTCGGCGCGACCCACAATTGATGGAGCATCCCTACACCCGTGAACGAAGACACGTCATCGCGCCTGCGCAGGACCGCACAGGAGGCGTGCGCCGCCGATGCCCCTTCCGTGCTTCCAACACGAGCAAGCGACGCTAAAGGTGCGCCCAGCACAACGCTGAGCGGGCCCAGGCCGTGGAGCGCACCTGGCAGAACTCCACCGACGGCGCCCAGCAATTGTCCGCACTCGCATCTCCGTGCCTGCTCCCACCGGCGGTCACCCGCTGGACGCGCACTGCCCCTGGCGCCTCATCTGGCGCTGCCGAGGCGGTGCTCCTCCCCATCACGAGCACTCGCCGCAGCACACCCGCCGCGGGACCATCGGGGGGCGCCACCTCCGTCCATCCGAGCACCTGCGCCGCGTTTCCCTGCGGCTCTGCTGCCGCAGTGCCACCTCCCTCCTCTGCGCCTCCAGCTCCCCGCTGCTCCCTCACAGCCCCATGCCCTTCGCCTTGCTCCGCGCGGGCACCCGCCATCCGTCCCTCTGCACCCCCCTCGCTACCTTCAGCTCCCTTCTCAGCCTGCGGAGACTCCCCACCGCCCATGCTGTCATCGGCTTGCGAGCATCCCGTGGTGCCCGAGGCCGAAGCACCCCATCCTTCGACCCGTTCCCCACTCCCCTGCGAGGCTGAGCTCGCCCCTCCCAAGCCCTCCAAGTCGCCTGCTCGGGGCCTTTCGCCGCTACGTGTGGGTGCGTCGCCGTTCTCCACGTGGCGGCCACCCCTCCAGGCTGCGCTGCTATCAGATGCGGTGGCGGGGTGTCGCACCACCTGCACGAGCCCAGCGGGGTTCTCCCCGCCCTCTGCTGCTCCGGAGCAAGCACCAACCATCACTCGGCTCACCCCGCCTCCCGGTGCGCCCCCCTTGGACCTGGCTCGACCCTCCCCGGCCGGCAGTGGGCACATCGCCTGCGCCGGTGGCACCCTGTGGGAGCTCTCATTGCGAGCGGCCGGCGGGGACCTCGTCAGCGCTCGCAGGCGAGTGGCCACGCGAGGGTCGTCGAGCCCGCAGCAGAGCGCCGCCGGCAACGTTGTGAGCGGATAGCTGCTGCGCCGTGTGGTCGCAGCGTCGGGCGCCGGCACCGGCAGCAGATGCCTCTGCACGTCCGCCATGAGAGCCGGCGGAGGGCGCAGCGTGAGCCGCGCCGGCTGCGAAGAGGCGACCGCTGTCTCTTCCTCCGTCGCCGGCGACTCCGTCTCCATCCCCTCATCTACGTCCTCCTCCACTTCCGAAAGGAGCATCCACGAGGGCGGCTCACCCCCTTCCGGAACACCGAAGCCCCAGTCCTTGGCCGCGCATGCCTTCCACACCAAACGTTGCTCTCGTCGAGCTCCCTCGGCTGCCTCGGGCTTATCTACGGCCCAGATCATGAGGCCGACTCCGACATCTCTCAGCTCAGCTCCTTGCAGCTGAGGGAATGCGGCGGCATCCGCTTCTATGCCATCACGCGGCGCCGGCATACCAGCACGAGAGCCGGCAGGACAAAGTTCAGCGGTGTCGATTGAACCAGGGTGCGGAGCGCCCTGATTGTCTACAGCGCTACGATGGGTGGAGCTGATCGCGCCAGCTGGCTGCAAGTGATGGCGAAGAGCGCCGGTGCTGCCGTTCCCCGTCAAAGCGCTCTCCCCGCCGGCAAACTGCAGACGCAGAATCTGGCAGCGGTAAATGATCCGAGCCGTCTCTTTTGCACCTTCCACCGGATCCTGCGTCTCGCCCCAACCAACCAGGTGTCAAGCACAGCCCACCTCTTGCATACTGCCACCGCGCATCCAACCTTGCGGCCTCGCCTCACTGCGACGCCACGCCCGCAGATACGCCAAGGCTGGAGTTGCCATGAGGGACGGCCAATCTCCACCTTGGGCCGATGGTGTGCCCAGCCGCACGCACGCACCTGCGCAGCTGCTGTGTCGCTGCGGACGCCGCCGTCATCACCGCCGCCGCCACAGATAGCATCTTCATCGCTGCGGCTGCCGTCGATGCTGCTACCGCCCGCGCCACCCCCCAGGGAGTGCACAAGGACCTCCCCTCCAACGCCCTCAGTGGTATGGAAGGTCACCCGGTGCGGGAACCGCAGTTCGAAGGGTGTATCGTTGGCGTGCCTCTCTACTCCGCTGCTCGGGGTAGGCTGGGGCGAGCTCGGCCAAGCTCCCCCGCCCTTGTACCGCGCCTGCAGAGCGAGGATCTCGTCGCCGCCGCTCGCTGCCGGCTGCATTCCCCCCAGTCTCCCCGGGTGCGCCCGCAGGTCCAACAGATGCCGCGACGTGGAGCTCTCCGGCGGAACTCCGAGGCACCTCGCGCTCTCCTCCGTGGCGCCGACGAGCGGCAGGTGCATGCCCAGCACGCGGTCCTCCGTGGTCGGCGGGGGCGAGGGCGGACACTGCGATTCCACCGCAACAACCCGAAAACCCAAAAACCCAGCACAATAAACCGAAGTTCCCACGCCACTCTGGCTGCCGTGCTTGAGCTCTTGATTCGCATGCAGCCGTCAGTCCATGCGGGCGCAGTTACTGACGAAAGCAAACGAAATGATATCCGGTTCTTTGGCGGAGGTCTAAGGACGTGGATGACAGGTTTGGCACGTGGAAGCGAGAGGGGCGAGAGGTCGCCTTGGCGTGCCCGTGGAGGTGGGATAGGGCGCTGGCTGGGTGACACGCGGGCGGGAAGGATGAGGCGAGGAGCGATCTGCCAGAAGATCTGGGGGCGCCCCCACCTTTCCGGCCCTTCCCATGGCCACCAGCTGAGCGCCGTTCGCTTTTGTGTATGCAAACTGCTGCGGCTGCTCGTGGAAGCAGGTGCAGGGCAGGCGCCGCCTAAAGAGGTAGCCAGCTAGCATGGCCGCGACGAGCACGCCACCGATCACCACGCCCACAATCACGCCGTCTAACCCCGCAGCTGGCGATCGAGGAGGGCTGGGGGGCGCCGGCGGTGGGAATGGTGGGGATGGAGGATAAGGCGGCGATCTGAACAGCCCTCACAGAACAACCAACGGAGCCGCAGTCACCACGCGGTCGGCCTCAACGCTAAAGGTTCGAGTCGATTGTGCCACTGCGCCTCCAAGGGGGTCGCTGCAGACTGCACCACTCGTCGCTGCAGGGTCGAATGCACAGGCGGTTGGGCACCGGCGAAGAACGGGGCAGGCGGCGGGTGTGACCGAGGAGGATTCGGGCTCTCCGGAGCAGGCGGCGGGCTCGGCGGGGCTGGGGGCGGCGGTGGCGGAGGAAGCCGTAGCTCGGAGACGCGGAATGTGTACTGTGCACA
>LGRX02028844.1:0-58647 GCA_001247695.2 Cymbomonas tetramitiformis | reverse complement strand
ATGACGCGTCCTCTTCCGGAATATCCCCGCACCCCCCTCCCCGACAAGTGAAATTACACCACGGGCCCCCGGAAATACCGAAAATACACTTTGGTCTCCTTTTCTTTAAAATGCACCGTCACCTCCCGAAAAGTCAAAATGCAATTCAGTGAAAAACAACAAGTGAAAATACAATGACGCGTCCTTCTTCCGGAATATCCCCGCACCCCCTCCCCGACAAGTGAAATTACACAACGGGCCCCCAAAATACTGAAAATACACTTTGGTCTCCTTTTGTGAAAAAATGCACCGAGACGTATTGTCCCGGCTAAAGTCCAAATCCAAATCAGGTGAAAAACAACAAGTGATAATACTAAGACGCGTCTCTCTTCAATAATATTGGTAATTTTGAATACTGCAACCGTGAATGTTTAGAAACCAACATAGATATAAGTTAAAATACAAGTTCCCATTTTGCCCCGCAAAAGAATACAACTAGGACTCCACTAGACATCGATGACAACACAACCACAAAATAACGGACACACATCAACCTTCAAAAGATTATATAACAGGGACCTCCCCCGTCATCGATGACAGTGCAACCGTTTTGGTTATAGGGATAACACGGCATCCTAGATTACTTCCCCCGTCATCGATGACAGGAAATACCATAGAAGTTATACTTCAGATTCATTTCTATTTATTTGTCAGGAAACACTTTTCGCCGAAGTTACTTTCCCCGTCATCGATGACAGCACATACCTAAAAAAGTTAAACTTCAGGTTCCCTTCTATTTATTTGTGAAAGTACAATTTTCTCTTCACCTAATTGAACAAATAACAGGTCGAGTCTAACACTTATCACTCAAGCGCCTAAGTCTCAGAGTGACATGCCCGCCAGATTATAAGATATCAATGTCATCGCCTGACAAAAGGTCTCTTGTTGGATCTCCATGCCAAAAAACGCACGTCTAGCCAGTAATGCTCCACATCCTGTGCTCCCTGTATACACACACTTCGACAATACTCAAGATATTTGACTAGATTGCTTCTCTCAAAACCGTCATCGATCACAAAGTTTCCAGCAAGCGCACATGCCGAACATTAAGTCCGGATTACACTTTGCTAGAATCTGCTTATCGGACTGTCACAGTATGACGGTCTGATATGACAGTTCTGGTATATCACACTCGTGACACCGTGTCTCACAGCTCGCAAGCCACTCACTGCTATATTATGCTATCTGAATAATCATATTGAGCTTTTTGTCCAAACCGTTTTCCGTGTGCCTACCGCAGCCTTTCCGCTAGCTGCGTTTAGTCATTTCTAGTAGGTTATGGGCTAACCTTACGCTTTCCTACTGCTTATTTTATGTTCTTATTGTTGTAGGATTTTAGCGTTCTGATCGGGGGGGGTTGTTCCCCCCCACACTCTTTCAACGGAATTGACTTGCGCTATCTGGTTGCGCACACGTAGTGGAGATGGACAACGACGAAGGTTTTGTCGTGAGTTTACGGATTTAAACTCTCAGTTTTCTTATCTCTTGGCGGTATCTTATTTTGCTGGGTTGCTCGACGGATGTCCCCTTGCGTATTTTCGTTGTCGTGCCTTCTCAGCTCTCAACGGAATGGACGCGCTCCGGGTATTTTCGATATTTACATTGCGGGCTTGGGGCCTCGTTCCCGCCAGTATTTTGTGATCGGGCAGCTTATTACCGTTGGGATTGGTGGTGCTTGGGGTCTATTCTTTGGCCCAAGCTACTTTTCACGTCTCGCGGCCGAAATTATGATATTCGAGCCGTACTTTGGGACGCTCCGGACATTTTTCGTTATTTGTCTTGAGCGCGTTACGGTACGGCACGTTCGCACTTTAGAAACTTTTATGACAACGGAGATTATTTATTTTGTCCTTGGCGCGACACCACAACTCTCATTAGGTGGTGGTGCTTCGTGCTTGATGGGCTGTATTCCATGGACGTTAACTTCAACGATATTTCACTGGTTGATTATATTCGTGTATCAGTGTGCAGAGTTTTGTTGGCGGCGAGTTGTTTCTCGTGAAGTTTACTACGACGAATGCTGACGGCGTGTTCTTTCTTCTCTTCTTCTGACGGGAACCCTACTTGCTAGTTTGGCCATGATTGGCTAAAGGGCCGCTCGGAGAGGTGGTGCGTGTTTGCGCGTTTGGGTGTTGGTGGCATTATGAGATGAGCAGCTTGCGGTAACAACTTTGGGCCGCGGCTGTGGGGTACCGGCTTGGATTGGGTTTACTTGTTGCAATGTTCAATTTCGATTTTCCGCAGGCTCTGATCACGCTTGCTGCCGGAATTTGGGCTGGTGGCCTTGGCACCTTTGACCTCAACGACATCTTCCTTTCCCCCTCGCTTGCATGGCTCGGCTGTTCTATACGTGTATGTGACGTCACATTTTTTTCCGCCACTCTACCCAAACGTGCTGCAGCGTACCGCCTCCCCTCAGGCTTATCTAGAGATGGGAATGCTTACGAGATCGAATCTTTTGGCTAGCATCGTGCAGTAGTATCCGCCTAGCATGGGGTCATCCCCTCTAGCTTAACTTAGCGGTTTTTCATTATTCTGCTGACCATGTTACACTGTTATTAAACTTTGGGTCCTAGTAGCAGTAACTAGGGATCCCGCAGTTTAGGTGGTGTGCTGTGAACATGGTGTCACCTCGTGTGAGGTGGTGTGCTAGAATCTGCTTATCGGACTGTCACAGTATGACGGTCTGATATGACAGTTCTGGTATATCACACTCGTGACACCGTGTCTCACAGCTCGCAAGCCACTCACTGCTATATTATGCTATCTGAATAATCATATTGAGCTTTTTGTCCAAACCGTTTTCCGTGTGCCTACCGCAGCCTTTCCGCTAGCTGCGTTTAGTCATTTCTAGTACACTTCACTTTGGAAAACACTATCGATGACAAAAATATTTCTAAGTGTGCATCAGTGGCTTAATGTCCTCAGAAAAAACCTGGCACAAGCATTCAGGGACAGAAAAATATTGTCATCGATGACAAAAATATTTCTAAACGTGCATCAGTGGCGTAATGTCCTCAGAAAAAACCTGGAACAAGCATTCAGGCTCAGAAAAATATTGTCATCGATGACAAAAATATTTCTAAACGTATATACGTCCAGTGAATAAACACGACAGGTACCCAGACCGTCATCGATGACAAAGAATACTAAGTTTCCAGAAATATAACGACTAAATGTCCGAGCAGAGACGTGCTTTGTCATCGATGACGTTTGAGAAAGAGTTAATGCACGAACCAAAAGCGAACTCCCTGACAAAATACAGGAAGCTTGTCATCGATGCCAAAAAAAAAAACCTCAGAGGGACACTGAAGACAACCTTTTTAACCCAAAATGTTATCAATGAAAATATTGAGAAAAATAAAACCGTACCTGCACCCTGGCCTTCAGCCAGCGCTCGTCGCCGGGTTCGACTTTCTTGCCTGCAATGATGCCACCGTCTTTATACGCCTTCCGGAAACCTTCGTTTCTTCCGTGTCCGTCAATTGCCTTGTACTTGTGCCTATAATGAAAGCTAATAGGTCAGGAAAGTAAAAAGAATGCACGACTGCAAATAAAGAAATAGATTACTTTTTACTGCTCGGCGTCTTGTACCACATCATGTCGCAGCTGGGGTCGAGTCCCACGAGCTCGATGCGCTTCATGGCCTCCACCGCACAATGCTTGTGACCTCTTGGATTGTCATCAAAAGCGCACTCACTCAAGTTCAGTTCCAAAGTTTCAATATATCTTGACTTGTGTATCTGCCCAATGTTGAGAAACTCAACGACCTCCTCCGACTCTTGTTGAGAACTGGTGGGTGCAGACTTGCCCCGCGCACTTCTTTCCTTGCTGACTACGTGCCATTCTATTGGAGTTTTAGAGTTTCTTTTTCCCGCCGAGTCTGCCATTTAATTTTCACTGAGTGTGCTGCGTTGACTGTGGAGTGAGGTGGGGTGGCAGTGACAAATATTTTGAACTGACAAAGGGGCCGCCACTTTCCGCTTCTTATTGTCTAAATTCGTCAACCACTCGTGACTTCCAGCCGCGCGTCCTTTTTTATGCGTGCGTTTTGGGGGTGGGGGGTTGGGAAGGGGGGTTAGGGGGGTAGGTGGGAAGGGAGTTGGGGGGACGTAAATCTTTGACAAACCTTCGTCCACCAGTTTTATTATTATTAGCTGCTGAATAAACAATTATTTATTTTCATATGTTATATTATATTGGCAATTTTAATTTTAACCTTTCTGGCGCGGACTACTTAACAACAACTTATTTTTCGAACTGCACGATTCTTAACAAACAAATATAGAACTCCAAGAAGGTTGCAACTTCGAGATGACAATTTAATTGGCTTGATAGCAGGTAAATACTTGACAAATTATTGTTTTGTGGATAACATGTCATCGATGACACGACGCCCCCTCCCTCTCTCTCAGCTCTGACTGAATCTTTACATGTTACCCTTTTCGTCATCGATGACATTCGAGTGCGTGTGAAATATTACAGCTATTTGAACTAGGCGAAAACAAGGTATTAAATTATGGGAAGGGATACACGCGCCGGAACTGGCCCTTCGTATAAATTATAAACGTGATAATCGGTTTATACACGATTCGTGTCTCGCGTCACATGAAATTGTCTGAATCATTTCTACAGGATTATTAAATCAGATAATCCTGACGTGATAAAATCAGAGAGATCGAAATCGCGAACGGTCGACTGAGTCAACGTCCAAATGACCTCAGCAAGAATTTTAAAGCGCCCCCCCTATAAATTTCTAGAGGTCTGATTTCGTAGAAACCAGCTATTACAGAACGAACATTGCTTTGCGTCACGCTCTTTTGCGTGACGCTTTTTGCGTGACGCTTTTTGCGTGACGTATGGTGTAGTAGTTTATAGCCTAGCTTTGCGTGACGCTTTTTGCGTGACTTATTTTGGGTGACGATAGTGTAGTGTAGTTGTGTATACAATTTTAGAGGTTTGATTTTGTAGAAACCAGCTATTACAGTATATTACTAAATAGGGATGGTGGGGGGACGGAGCCCCCACACTGGGCGAAGTCAATTTTTTTTTGTAGTAATAGGCGGATGTGGGGACACGGAGCCCCCCCCACAAGGCGAAGTTTTAAAAAATTCCGAAAAATTGGGGGGTTGTGGGGGGCAAACCCTCCTACTGGGCGAAGTCTTGAAAATAGTTTGTAGTAAGGGGGGTGTGGGGCAAGGATCGGAATGGATTTGTGATTTTGCAATGTAATTGTCCGATTAATCGATTATTGGTATCGAATCGATTTGGATTTGAGTCGTACAATTATGATTAATCGTGATAACTACTTTCAAACTCGCAAAACTCGCGACTGTTAAGGGTGGAACAATTAGACAATCAAATCGATTTCAACAAATGTAACAATTATGATTGTTGATAATCGATTATACAAAAATAAAACAGTTCCGACCCTTGGTGTGGGGGGGCGGAGCCCCCACTTGGCGATATCTTAAAAAAAACAGTCGAGGCCTCAAGCCTTGTAGTAATGGTATAGTGTAGGGGGATGGTGCCCCCCCAGTTGACGAAGTGTGATGTATAAATTTGAGAAGTTTTTAAATATTAACAATTGGAGAAATCAATTTGCATTCTTCAATTTGTACATTTCTTATCGCACTCTTAACGGTCACTTAATATTATACAATCGCGTGCAATATTCATCAATCAGATTCGATCGACGTCATATTCTTTTGATTAGCTGTCATCCGTTTAACTTCCCGTTGGTGGCAGTCGATCTGCCGGCCTGATATTTCTAAACGTAACCAGGGTGTCGCGAACTTATGCACGAAGTGTCCACACAAAGCACGACTATCTAACCCTACTACTAAACAGTCTTATTTATTGTCAGCGCTCCTACAACACCAGCTCGGTACTGCATATATTGTCTTATGTCACTGTGCAGTTAACTTCCTACTGTAACCACACAAAAGTTCAAAATGTTTGATATTCGCTTTTTCACTTCCTATGCAAGCTCTTTTTCTCAACATGTAAAAGACTGAAGATCACAGTTCTGACGCCATCATACAAGCACAAGTCCACAAAATGCATAACTTCACAAGCAAAAGAATGTCATATATCATATATTGCTATATCATAACACTGCTGTTTTCGCGGTCTGAGCGAGCACTTCCTATTTTCGGACTCCTTGTTACGAAGGCAAAACAAAAATGAGCGTCTGCCTCACCCGTGCCTCGCCGCCCTACTTATTCTCGCTACTATCTCCAAACAAGGTGTAACACCCATCCGTATTTCCGTATCCCGTCACTGTTGTAACCACTCGCACGTATCGTATTGCGCGTGTCATCGATGTTCGTCACAGAGACTACTGTCGTAAGTGTCACAACCCGGCTGAGCTACACGATAAGCCGTGGTTTGTGACAGCTGTCGCGAACTTATGCACGAAGTGTCCACACAAAGCACGACTATCTAGTCCTACTACCAAACAGTCTTATTTATTGTCAGCGCTCCTACAACACCAGCTCGGTACTGCATATATTGTATTATGTCACTGTGCAGTTAACTTCCTACTGTAACCACACAAAAGTTCAAAATGTTTGATATTCGCTTTTTCACTTCCTATGCAAGCTCTTTTTCTCAACATCCCCCATCTGTAGCTGCCACTGGTAGCACAGACATTAGATACGAGCTTGTTCAACATCTTCTGTTGTAGCACCATCCATCGCGAACTTGCCCATGCTGAAGGTGAACATACCCACTCCAGTGGCTTCTCCTCCTCGTAACATCCTTGCTCGCGTCAAAGGATTTCGAAACACCATAACCCACATACATCTTCTACCAATGGGCCCATGCTCCAAGTGTCCAATCACGTGTAGGCGCCCAGCGTGACACAACTTACGAAAGTACTGTGCCCTGCTCTCTGTCATATCTGTCATATAGTGCGATGGCACATGAATGCAAAACACCACTCTACTGGCCAGCACTGCCAATGGCAACGCAATGTCCAGCACGGCGAACCAAGGTGAGGTTACCACCGCATCACACACTCCATACTTCTCCTTCCAAGCACGATAGTTGCCCGGCTGTAATGCGTTGAGGGCTTCGGGCCATTTCAACTGCGGGTTCCAATCGTTGTTCATGAACTTCAAGTGAGGCCACTCCAGTGACATCACCTTGCCAATCACACCTGTACCCGCCCATGGGTCCCAGACCTGTGTGACCTTCTTCCAACTCACCTCGTGCGCCAGGCGTCTGACTTCCTGAGGAACTGTCATCACCAGTTCTAAGCCCCAGTTCAGTTGACTGGCAATCTTCACCTGGGCTCTGCTCAACTGAGTAACATCCCCCCTTTTCTGCACTTCCTCCGGGCTCATGGCCTGCACCGTAGCTGCCTTTCGCAGGCTCCTCGCGCGAGTGTGCTGTTCTGAACACTTTCGGCTCAGGATGGTGCGGTGACCTTCGTGCCAAAGTCCTGGCATCACGTCTATGATCACCCTGCTGAGCTCTTCCTGATTTCCCCACGCCACTCTGTCAGGGAGATCCCCCATGCTCCCCTCCTTCCTGAGCATCTGTCGCGATGTGAGCGCCTGCCATGGGTGTTCGCGTCGCGGTCTCACAGCTCGATGCGGGCCCACGTCTGCAGGCAACAACACTGTATCTGCTCCCAACTTCTCCCTCAGCTGCAGCTCCATGGCAGCCATCCTTTCCACGATAGATGTGCTCACCTCGGCGGAAGCTGCCACCATAGCCACACCCAAGCATTTGGGGCATTGCCAGTCTCCTTCAGGCACTTCGTCCAGCGCCGGCTCCAGACACCAAATGTGATAGCCACGGTTGCAGGTGTCACGCAACAGCATCGATGCCTCCCCATCTGTCCTCATGCACTTCTCGCACGCGAGATGTTTGCTGGGGATGGCTGCGCTGATCCTTCACCTGCAGATGGCACGGTGCAATGTTCTGCACTGTACTCTTCTCCCGTAACTTGGTGCTGTCCTCCAAGACCACCACCCCATCCCTCTGCACTTTGACCAACTTCAGAATGGCTGGCTTGGTAGCCACCTCCATGCCAGAGCGCGGCTGTTGCCTTATGTACACAAAGTCACCTGCCTTGAACTGGTGTGGCTTCGGCTCGTAGCTGCCACTCCTCTTGTGCTCGTACAGCAAGGTGTCACGGTGTTGAGCGATCTCCAGGTTGCACCCTGCGTGCACCATGAGCTTCTTCACGATGGCCGCTCGTTGCAACAAGTCATCAGCCAGTGTCCGTTCATCCTGTCTCTCAAAGTCCAGCTCGGGTCGCGCACGAAGGTCTGGCGGCACGGTAGCTTCCTGGGCGAACAGCAGCGTGAACGGCGCCACCCCAGTCGAATGTTGTTTGGCTGCGTTGTAACTGAGCACAAGTGACCAGAGCATCTCGTCCCATTCGAAGCCTAGGCCCTTGTCGAGGGCCATCTTCTTGAAGCAGAACTTGATGGTGCGCACTTCGCGCTCAGTCAAGCCATTGCTCTCTGGGGAGCTAGGTGAGGTCACCCTCCGATCAATGAGACACTGTTTGCATAATGCAGCGAACTCGCCCTCAAATTATGTGCCCCCATCCACGAGGCATTCCGCTGGCGCCCCGAACACTGACAGGACGTGATTCCGAAACGCGTTGGCGACGGTGGAGGCTTCCTTGTTGGGGATCGGAACACACACAATGAAACGCCTGTAGTGTTCAGTCATGACCAGGACACGTTGGGTCCCAGCTTTCGTGACGCGCTTTGTGGGCCAAGCTAAATCTAGGGACCAGCGATACATGAAGGATTTGATCTCCAGCGGCGTGAGCATCGCCTCCTCCCGTGCGTAGCGCGTCTTCACTCTCTGGCAGGTTTCACATCGCGTAATCACTGCTCGTACATCTTGTTTCATGCCCACCCAATAATGACGTTGCCACAACAGGTTCAGCGTTCGCCTGATGCCCCAGTGGCCAGTCCTCTCGTGGTACTCACGCACCAGTTGAATTCTGTCACAGGGCTTGGGCAGGGAAAAGGTTTATTTTAGATTAAGTTTTTGACATCTACTGTACTGGATTAAGTTTTGTCTGGGGTAGATTTAGATTAAGTTCATGTGACACGATCGATCGAGAGGTCATCAGACCTGAGACAGGTCGTCATCGTCATTTCGCCGGATCCGAGGTGCCACCGCTCCGAGGTTAGGCGCACATGGTAAATCTGCGAACGGAAGGTCAAAGGCAAAGGGAAAGGCAAAGGGTGTAAGATTTAGCGGCAGTAGGAATAGTTTTCAGAAGCATATGAAAAGTATTCTAGTACTTCTGAAAACTATTCCTACGTCTTCTATATCATAAACCCTTTGCCTTGCCTTTTTACCTCTGCACGCGACCGGCAAGCATCTGTGAAACTTCCGAGTTTCAAAGATGCGTTTTGTATTTTGGGTGCACCCTAATTTTACAAAACGGCCGAGCGCTTCCCGTTTGTGCGGGATATTCACATTTATTTCATGGAATATTTCACATGGTTTGACACACATGCACACGCATGGGAAACCCTCGGCTGTTTGGCATCTTTGGGTTTGGGTTCGAACCCAAACCCAAACCCAAAACATCTGCCTTAGAAATAAATTGCGCGTTTCGCGTACAAGTAACTTGAAGCTTTGAGCTTCAAGAAACTTAAGGATATGCATCTTGGCAGTATTTGTGCCAAGTTTCGCGCTCTATGACGCACGGGAAGCCCTCGGCTGTTTGGCATCTTTGGGTTTGGGTTCGAACCCAAACCCAAACCCAAAACATCTGCCTTGGAAATAAATTGCGTGTTTCGCGCACAAGTAACTTGAAGCCTTGAGCTTCAGGTAACTTAAAGATATGTATCTTGGCAGTATTTGTGCCAAGTTTCGCGCTCTAGGACGCACGGGAAGCCCTCGGCTGTTTGGCATCTTTGGGTTTGGGTGTCACGTTCGAACCCAAACCCAAAACATCTGCCTTAGAAATAAATTGCGCGTTGGTCGCACAAGTAACTTGAAGCTTTGAGCTTCAAGTAACTTAGGTAAATATCTCTTGGCAGTATTTGCGCCAAGTTTCGTGCGCTAGGACGCACGGGAAGCCCTCGGCTCTTTGGCATCTTTGGGTTTGGGTACGTTCGAACCCAAAGGCAAAGGCATAGGACAGTTTCGTAGATTCTGTCCCGATGCCTTTGCAACCTCGCATGCTAACTCATATTATAATGAATATTTAACATTCAAGCGTTGGATACCCCACGCCAACGGGAAGCGCTCGGCTGATTTGTTATTTGGGTATGCGCACCCAAATGACAAAAACGCATCTTTGAAACTCGTTAGTTTCAAAGATACGTGGCCGATGCCTTCGTGCTTATGTGTATATTTCATATGAAATATGCCGTGGAATAAATGTGAATATCCCGCACAAACGGGAAGCGCTCGGCTGTTTTGTAATTTTAGGGTGCACCCAAAATACCAAACGCATCTTTGAAACTTCCGAGTTTCAAAGATGCTTGCCGGTCGCGTGCAGCGGTAAAGGGCAAGGCAAAGGGTTTATGATATATAATAAGTAGTTTTTAGAAGCAATAGAATATTTTTCATATGCTTCTGAAAACTATTCCCCAGCATGCAAGCATGCAACTTGCTCTCGGCACCATGCGGCACCATGCAACCTGCCTTCCCCAGCATGCATGCATGCTGCCCTCCGCTCGGCAGCATGCAATGTGTTGATGTGATTTCGTGATCCGGAAGAAGCCCCGTTCCCACTCGTCCATGTCCTTGCACTTCTTGGTCTTCGGCACCACCGTGAGCTCGCCATTCTGCATCTTTAGGCGGCCTTCGTCTTCCTGCAGCAGCCTCTGCGGCGGCTGTACCAGCAGGTTGACCCCCGCGAGGGGCCCCCGGGCCGGGATCGCAGATGGGAGAGTCCCCGCACCTGGGGGGCGAGCGATGTCCTCGGGGGCCAACTCTCCTCGAAGTGCACGCGCAAGCTGCTCCTCGTTGACCGTTCTGAACGAGCTCCCAAGCGCTGCCAGCTGCTCCCGACGAGCCGCGTCCAGGGGCGGGAGCCGAGCACTCCCTCCCCCCGCGGCCCGAGCCTGCTCCTCGTCAGAATCTCCACCTCCCCGTTTCCTCTTTTTAAAGAAAGAAGGCGCCATCACGTCGGTCAGCAGGAACGAAGGGACCTTGGACTTGACGAATGCCTGAAACTCGCCCACCCGCGCCTGCAACATGTGAACGAACGCCCGCCAATGCTCTTGTGTGGCCTCTTTGCCCGCTGGCAGCTCGTCCAGCTCGCATTCTTCTTCCGCTAGCTCAGGAAGTGCGTACACCATCGCAGGAAAGGCGTTCGCTTCCAGCGCTTTCATCGGCAATTTACCGAATGGGTGGATCCCTTTCAGCAGCGTCAGTTGGGACCTGAGCTTCGCCGCCTCGTGTACCAAATCTGCGCATGCCTGCGAACACTTAGCAATGTCCCAACTCTCAGCCGTCGCCACTGAATCCCTTAGCGCCCTCGACAGCGCTTCTGCTTCGGGTGGCGTCACGCCACCGCTGAGCAGGGTGGCACTCGCCGGTGCCCCCCCCCGAGACTCCAAGCTCGCGATGCGAGAGCCTAAAGCGTCGAGGCGGGCCCCCAAAGCGGTGGCAATTGCCGCCGCGATTGCGTTCGGATCCACCGCTGCCGCAGGTGTAGGGGACACCGTTGCGGCAGTCCCGGTGCCAAGACCCGTGGCGACCCCGGCCGTCCCCGAAAGGACGCCGGCACCGAGGCCCCCTGATCCCGCCAATGCTCCGGACACCGCTGCCGCGGGAGCGGAGCTCGCCGCCGCGACAGTCCCGATGCCCGAAACTCCTGGGGCTCCAGCCGTCCCTAAGAGGACGCCGCCACCGGAGCCCGTCGCCCCCGCCGGCCCCGAAGATGCAACTCCTCCTGCACCAGCCCCAGCAACGCCTGCCGAGGCTCCACCCGCGGAAATCACCGCGTTCGCTCCAATTACCGGCGATGTCAAACTGAAAAGCGCGTCCACCCATGCTTCCACCTGCGCAAACTTTTCAAGTTCCCTCGCCTTGCGGTCCGACCAATTGCCCGGCAAAACCGGCCACAAGCCCACTGAAAGCGCCCCCGCCGAATCAACAGTGAACAAGCCCGCTTCCAAGAGAACATCTGTCTGCGAGCGCACATCTTCCGGCAGCAGCTGCAAATCCGAAAGGGAAGAATTAACCCAAGCAAGAACCTGTTGCCGCTGCTTCTCCCAAGTGCCCATCCTCATGCGCGTAGAGACATTCAGAAACTGCCGTAACCGTTGTAATTTCGCTTTTGCAACTGCCGAAGTCCAGACGATCAAACGGTCGTTCCCCGAAGACATGTCTAACGACCTTCAAACTCTGAACAGTAAAATTTGGCGTCTACCGATCGGCCACCAAACTGCGGTAAAGAAATTTCTTTGATGGACCACTCCGCAACGCCTGCAAAGGTCAATGTAACCCCTTCCGTGCGACGAACGACTGCACTCAGGGATGAAGATTCTCCACTTTGCAAGAACTCGACGGCCGTAGACGTCGCACTCTGCACACCGCACTCGGAGCGTGGCAACTGGAAACGTTGGGAAGGCTGTGCGAGTACCGTGTCTTCTAATTGGCATCAATAAAATCTCCTTGCAACGTCCGGCAGCCTCAAACAAGAACAACCGAGGTAGTGTCCCGGAAAAATCCGCGGAGGAATGAAGTCTGCTGGCGGCTCTCAAGGCAGCCAAAGCTGGCAAGTAATGCAGCACGAACACGGAACAAAGGCCGGATGAGTCCAGCAGCGACGATCAAGTAAAGCTGCGTTCAAGAAAAATTCCGCCCGCACTGCCGAAACGTCCGTTTGAGTCGCCGCGTCTACCGAAGTCGGCTCAGAAATCCCACTGCCTCGCTGAATACCTTTAGCAGGCATGAAACGTAAAATTTTTAATGTAAACTACTTCCACACTAACTGTTAACCAGAATTTTTACAAACTTCAGAGCAGAAAGCAGGGGCTTTCGGGATTCGGAAGTGTGGAAACTGACTCCCCGTTGTGGCGTCCGCAATTGATACTCCCTTGCGGACGGTGTCACCCCCGTGACACCCCGATCGGGACGCCACTCGCAATGTGTCGTATTCCCGATCGGGCCCTCTCCCGGGCGACAAAAGTCGCGCCTGCTCGATTTCTCAGTTCTGAATAACCGAAATTATCGCGAGCGATAATTGTGAAATTTCGCCGGAAATTTCCGGCGAAGAGACGATGACGACCTGTCTCAGGTCTGATGACCTCTCGATCGATCGTGTCACATGAACTTAATCTAAATCTACCCCAGACAAAACTTAATCCAGGAGATGTCAAAAACTTAATCCAACATAAACCCCGAGCCGCTTGGGCACCAGCAGTTCCTTGCCACTGACGGTGACCATGTACAGCTCACCCATGAGCTCGTCCCAGCGGTGACGAGCTGCTCTCTTCCTGACTCTATGGTACTCCTCCTTGGGCACCTTCGAGCTTTCTCCGGTCTTTACCCACGGTCCCACGCGAGGCATAGCTCGTCCTCGTGTATGTCTGAGTATTTCTCCCGAAGTGACTCCTGATGGGTCACACTAGCTACCATGGCGACCATTCTCGTCGTGTCAGGCAGTCTAGGCAACCTCATCTCTTTTTCCTTCACCACTGGTGCCCACTCTGGCGCTGAGTTTACCTCCACTGGTTTGTCCTCAGGTCCTGAGAAGGCTTGGCGGTGACGCGCCTTGTAGCCCGCGAGCTTCATGGAGGCAAGCTTCCACTGCCTGCGACGTGGAACAGCGTCGGCTGTGCCGAGTCCCTGAGTGCCTTTCTGCCCTTGGCTGCACATGTGTTGCAGTCGCTCCTCCCAGTCCTGGTGACTAAGGCGTCGGGCAACTTGCTGAGTGTAGTCGTTGGATCTGGTGACCCACTCTGCCAGTTGTGCTCGTACTGGCTCCGTTGCGCCTCCCGAAGTGGTGGCCACTTTGGCGGACTCCACGATGGGGATGGCAGCTAGCGCGCCATGCTCCTCCTTCTCGCTCTCCTGACTCTTTGGCAGCTTGGTCGTGCTGACCTCAGCAACCGCGTACAACAGCTCCATAGCTCTGCGGTCCATGGCGAGACCGAGTACCCCTGCCAACTCCTCGTCTCTCATGCCACGAGCCATGCGCAACTCACTCGCGCTGTACCCCATGGCAATGGCTTTCTCGTCCAGGTTGACCTCTCTGGTCTCCCCTTTCTCTTCAACGTCCTCTTTCCTTACCACCGTACCTGCACGGGGTGCACGAAAGGCTCGGGAGTTCTGTGTCGCCAAGATGGTCGGCAGTACTCGCATAGGCTCCCCCACAACGTTGGCGGTGTAGTGAGGCTTCCTATCCCCAGTGACTACCTTGCGCGGCTTCCAGCCTCGCTGCAGGATGTCACTCACGTATCTGTCTGGTGGTCTGTCTACCCCCTCCATTACCAGATTGAACTGATGGTTCTGAAACAGATTGCTCCAATATGCTCGTAGGCGGTGCGCATATGATCCCGCGCGCGCTGCGTCAAAGAATACTGGCTGGCCCACCACGCTATTGATGATGGGGAACACTTCCTTTCTGATCTTCGAGTTCTCTCGGTGCGATAGCGGGGAGACGTTCTCTAGCACATATGCTGGTGGTCGCTGAGGCTGCAGCTGCTGCAGCGTCGAAAGGATTCGCACTGCCTGGTAGAACAACCTGCTGTGCTTGCCCTCCAAACCAGCTAGCTTGCCGGCTGGTGACAGGTCCTGACATGGATATCCACACACCATGACCCATTGGTCTCCGCTCAATGCCCCTGCATGCACGAGGTCAATAAGACTGGTGTCCTCGATGTTGCTGGGCAGCTGCTCCAGGTGAACAGCATCGGCGTGAAACAGGTCAGGATGGCGGCGACTGAGCGCCATGCACCTTGCCCTGGCTACCGTCTGGCTGGACTCAGAGGTGTCCTGGTAGAGGTACTTGTTGACCTTGACGCCGCAGCGCAAGAGCATCTCCAGCCCAGCACACAAGCCCCCACAGGGCTCGTAGCAAACCACACCTTCTTCTCTGGCATCTTGAAAGAAGCTCTTGTCGATTACTCTCGTATCGATCTTCTTGGGCACCCTCAGCTTGCCACCCTCCATGGTCTCGTCGCCGTAGACCGCTGGGGAGCCTCCAGAATGCATGCCTCTAACTGGCTGTACCTGGCTGAGGGCGTCCCAGGCAACTCGCGTCAACCTGCCAGAGCACCTGGCCACCTCTGGGTGGTCAGTGTCAAACATGACACCCTTGTTGCACTCCAACTCCTCTTGGTAGTGCACATCAAACAGTCGATGGACCGCGCTGGTCCCCAGCTGCTCCCTAACCATCTTCTCACAGTAGTTGGCCACCTGAGCCTCTGGGATCACTTCCGGGCCAAGCGGTGGCTCCCTGGTCACTTCTAAGCAGATGGTGTCTGCGAAGCAACGCATGTGCCTCTCGGCGTGCCCCGCTTCCCGCGCGTAGTCCCCTTCTCGGTCCAGGCGGGCACCAGTCTCGTCTGCTGTACTGGGCAACGGGTACCTGGACGGCACGTCCGCGTTCTCGTTCTTCGGACCTGGTCGATATTGGACCGTGAACTCAAACTCCTGCAGACTGATGGCCCAGCGCAAGTGTTGGCCCTGCAAGTCCCCCTTCTCCATGAGAGTCGTGAGCGGTGAATGGTCGGTGACCAGCGTGAAGTGGACCCCGTGCAGGTACTGGCGCAGAGTGCGGATTGCCCACACCACCGCCAGCATCTCACCCTGGAAGCTCGCGTACTGCCTCTCAGTCTTCGACAGTGAGCGGCTGATCACCACGCAGATGTGCTCCACGCCATTCTCGTCCTTTTGGCCCAGCACTGCACCAATGCCATGGTTGCTCCAGTGAGGACTTCTGAAGGGCGGCTGCGCAACGCTCTCATCCAAAATTTTTATGAAAAATTTCAAGCGATATAATGGATAAAGGGAAGATAATTTTGAAATTATTCACGAGAATTTTGTGTTAAAGCGGGCTCTCACGACATGGGGGGGCGAAAGCCGACATCTTGCGGACCGGCAACGAGTCCGCAGCACGAAGCAGCGGAGATGAGCCTCGAGATACTCATCAGCACAGCTCAGGCTGCGCTGAGAGCACAAAGGCTAGCACGAAGGCAGGGGGCGGCCCTGCCGGAATGCATCGGTGACGACGAGTCCATCGCGCTTACGCCGCAACAGAGCCTAACGCATCGGGCTCTGCACGCGACTCGAGCAGTTGCAGCAGCGGCAACGGTGTGCCTTCCCGCATTTGAGCGGGCTAGCACGACAGCACCGGGCTTGGCGACTTCATCGACGTTTCCGCCTTCTTCATCCACGCGTGGCACCGCCTCATCGCAGGGGCCAAGCGTCAGGACCCTCAGGAGAACCACGCAGCGACAGAACGCGAAGGAGCGCGCTGAGCGGAGAGATCCGCCAGCGACGACGGGGTTTTTCACGACTCCTTCCGTTTTGCCAACAGTCGTGCCAGGAGCATCCTTCACCTTTGGCAACGCCTCTGGAACAGTGAAGTCCAGAGACTTCGCGCAAACCGCGGCGCCATCCTGTGGTGCAGCGGTTTCGGACTCAACGTTTTCGGACATCGTTCAGCGTGCACCGTCTGGCACACCGCCTTCTCCTATCACAACGAACAATATATCGTTGTGTTCGTCTATAAAAGCCCTTTATGTATGCAAAGTTTCATTCGAAAAGACCTCGTGACTCAAAAGTTATTCACGGTCAAGATACCCTATTATTTACGGCTCGTATATAGCCACAAGAAATGGGTATCACATTTTGGGTTTCACTTATCCTATCACAACGAACAATATATCGTTGTGTTCGTCTATAAAAGCCCTTTATGTATGCAAAGTTTCATTCGAAAAGACCTCGTGACTCAAAAGTTATTCACGGTCAAGATACCCTATTATTTACGGCTCGTATATAGCCACAAGAAATGGGTATCAGATTTTGGGTTTCACTTATCCTATCACAACGAACAATATATCGTTGTGTTCGTCTATAAAAGTCCTTTATGTATGCAAAGTTTCATTCGAAAAGACCTCGTGACTCAAAAGTTATTCACGGTCAAGATACCCTATTATTTACGGCTCGTATATAGCTACAAGAAATGGGTATCAGATTTTGGGTTTCACTTATGCTATCACAACAAACAATATATCGTTGTGTTCGTCTATAAAAGCCCTTTATGTATGCAAAGTTTCATTCGAAAAGACCTCGTGACTCAAAAGTTATTCACGGTCGAGATACCCTATTATTTACGGATCGTATATAGCCACAAGAAATGGGTATCGGATTTTGGGTTTCACTTATGCTATCACAACAAACAATATATCGTTGTGTTCGTCTATAAAAGCCCTTTATAATGGCTTCAGTCATTGAGAAAAGCACACCAAATGCTGGGAACGGTAGAAAAGGAAAAGGACCTGGAAGCAACAGAATGCCTCATCAGCACCATACCTTGCGACAGTCTTCGTAGGAAGCCACAGGAAACGGCCGAGGCATGGAGTAACAGACTTGAGGCGAACCTGCCAACAGTCACAAAAGCATTCCAAGAGAGCAGACTCAAGGACATAAGATACTGGAAGCTCCGGGAGAAGGAAGAGATGCAATATTTGTTTGCAAAGAAGGTTTCAACCTTCTTGGACAGAGCCTTAGGAAACAAGAAAGGGACGGAAAAGGGTGCAGCACCAGAATATGACGACAAAGGTGAGGTACCGCCCACAGCAAATGAAAGGAAGCAAGCCATCTTAAAAGAATATAAAGAAAACAAACTCTTCTCCACAAAACCCGAAGCACCCAAGCACCTACCGCCACGCTCAGTAGCGTTGCGAAGAAGAGTTGCGGCGTAAGTTTTCTTCACTTAACTCTAAAAGCCTGGAAGTCTTTTGACTGAATATTTTCACGCTTCAACTTACTTTACCTTCTCAGTAAAAAAACTTCACCGTCTTTCGAAAACATGGGTCCAAAGAAAAATAAGCAAGCAGCGGCTCCTCAACGAAGTACCGTGCGCCACAATTACCAAGAGATCTTCGACTCGCATTTCGTCGAACTGAAACCAGAGGCAACTCTGGACGAGTGCTGGTTCGGGGACAACCCACGAGGCGACGAGAACGACGGAGAGGCTGTTAAAGCATCTTACGCGCAGCATGGCAAGCTCAGGGATGAACCAGCGATGCTCTGGGCGGTGCTGCCCTCAAAGCGGCCGCCCCACTACGAGCACGTGCCCAAGCGGTAAGATTCCAAAGCTCTACTAACTGTGCTGTACTGTTTTGCCAGAGAAATGCTTAAAGAAGAAAGCTTTTGACATTAATGTCAAAACTCTATGAGTTGCACTGTTTTGCCAGAGAAATGCGCAAAGAAGAAAGCTTTTGACATTAATGTCAAAACTCTCTGAGTTTACTTTGTTTGCGTGAGAAATGCGCAAAGAAGAAAGCTTTTGACATTGATGTCAAAACTCTCTGAGTTATCTTGTTTTACACAGAAATGCGCAAAGAAGAAAGCTTTTGACATTAATGTCAAAACTCTCGAGTTAATCTGTTTACCGAGAAGTGCAAAGAAGAAAGCTTTTGACATTAATGTCAAAACTCTCTGAGATGTCTTGTTTTACCTGAGAAATGCGCAAAGAAGAAAGCTTTTGACATTAATGTCAAAACTCTCTGAGATGTCTTGTTTTGCTTGAGAAATGCGCGAAGAAGAAAAGTTTTGACATTAATGTTAAAACTCTCTGAGTTGTCTTGTTTTGCCTGAGAAATGCGCGAAGAAGAAAGCTTTTGACATTAATGTCAAAACTCTCTGAGATGTCATGTTTTGCCTGAGAAATGCGCGAAGAAGAAAGCTTTTGACATTAATGTCAAAACTCTTTGAGATGTCATGTTTTGCCTGAGAAATGCGCAAAGAAGAAAGCTTTTGACATTAATGTCAAAACTCTTTGAGATGTCATGTTTTGCCTGAGAAATGCGCAAAGAAGAAAGCTTTTGACATTAATGTGAAAACGACTCGAGCTGAAGAGTTTTGTTTGCAGGTCTGAAAGCGTTGAGTCCTCAAAAAGTCTCGACTTTTTAGTAGACCCTTCTTCATCTTCAGAAGACGAGACAGTTCAGTGCCAGATCCCACGTGGTTGGTACAACTGTGCGGACACGGCGACAGCAAAAAAGCGACGCAAAAACAAGGCAGATGCCAAACGCGCTCTGAAGAAACGTAGGGAGAGTTGTCCTCTGTGGATGCTAGACTCGCAGTGGTAAATAGATGTTTAGCTCAAACATTAGAAAGAGTAAAACTATATAACATTTTATAGAATACTTTATACTGAAACCTTGCCTTGAATTGCTGTTGTTTTCTTTTGAAAAAAGGTTTTGTGCCTTTCAGTTACAAGTACGTGTGTGTTGACGGGCACGGACGAAACGCATTCTACGCGCATGCCTTTGCGCACGCGGCTGCCAGCTTAGGGCTGTTCCATTTATTGTCCTATGGGGGGGGGTGGAAGGCACGTTGCTTGAACCCCCTCCCCCCCTGAGGACAACCATGCATACCGACCCCCCCTACCCTGAGGACACGATCACCGGAGCCCCCCCTCCCCCCTCCGGACACGCAAATTATGCAGACTTCATTTCACTTTTATTATCGAAGTCGGAACTAACCGCAACCATGGGACATTCAAGGTTAATATATTTGTTGTGCGTAATAATCTTGATGGCGCTACATCCACATACGTCGATATGCATCTTTCCGCATGACGACGACGCGGGAGGAATGTGATACTTACACACGGGTACATACGTGTAATGCTCTACTCCGGCATGCTGAAACACTTATTCGTGTAGACTTTACATACACACCAATTTTGGTTGAAATTGCTATAAAGTAATAGGATTGACATAATGCTTGATGCACATTTACGCTTACATATGCAAACAACAACTAAAAGCATTGGAGACATCATTTACAGACTCGCACCTATACGGCATGGAGGTTGTGTGTGTCTCGGGCGCTCGCCCACCAACCAACCAGTGCTTCATATGTATATATGTATATATATATATATTCAATGCTTCATTACTTCATATCCAAATCAATGATAAGATATCTCAAAGACGGGTGGATCTCTATTGCGGTCGCGAAAAATGCTGACTGCGCTGTTTGATAAAAGCACAGTGCAATTGGGTTACCATTCAAAAGAACAAGAACGGGCTCACTATGGGGAACAAGTAATTTGATGAGGCACTCACGTGAAGCCTTGGTAACAAGCTGCTTGGCGAAGTCCGCTTGCCCAACGTTGAGAAAAACCCGCCGCGTCGCCATGGTGGAAAATATAGCTCTAAGTTCTTCCTTGTTTAATAGGACGTCGACGAATTAAAAAGAAAATGCCCGGTAAATACATTGGGGGTTTGGACCTCAAGCCGAAAGCCCCCCCTCCCCCCCTTTCTCGAACATAACGGCCCAAAGCCCCCCACTCTAAGCCAAAACGATTGAAAAAGCCCTTAAGCCCCCCGCGGACGGGCTTGCATTTTCTTCACGAATCATTATATAAATCTCGCGCCGCCCCGCGCCGCGCCGCGCCGGCGCCCGCGCCGCGCCGCGCCGGCGCCCCGCAAAAATCGAAATACTCCCACAGGAAACCCATAAGACAGAGGGGTAAAGCATATGAAAGGCATACCGAATTGGAAAAGAAACTCATGTCCGGAGGTATGCTGAAAATCGAAGAGGGAGAGGAAGGGCCCAACATATGGTCCGAATGGCTTCCACCCAAGACCCCTACATATCTCGAATATAGCAACAGAACTGAAGCAAACCGATATCTAGGGGTTTGGTTTGCGCTAGATGGCGGATGGGAACACCAAAAGCAGATACTTATGGATAAGCTCACCCAAAGCTTACTGTCAGTTCAAACACAAACCCCAAACTTGAACCAGCTCCGCTACATAATCAATGCGGTTGTTGTACCAAGAATGGCATATCCTTTGAAAGTTACATCGATTATCTGCACGGAAACAAACAATGTAGCAAAAGAAATTGATGGCACAATAGCAAACTTCGTCCTGAGATATTCAAATTGTCCCATAGACACAAACCATCAATTAGTTTGGACACCGGCCGCACTAGGAGGACTGGGGATTGACAGCGTAACAGACATTGCCCATGCTACATGCATCTCGGAAACCTTAATCACATTATGCAATACAACAGAATACGAATATTGGAGTGACCAGATCATACACGGACTACACGGCACACCAAATGCACACCTGTACAGAGACAACAGCAGCACATGGAGCAGAATGGCAAGTTATGTCATGGAGAGAGAAGCAAGGGAGCTCAAAATTCAGGGTTCTCCTTTATCCCACCACCTCCCTTTCAAAAAAGCCACAGACAAAAGTGGGAACTGGTTCAAAAGGGTGAGCTACATACTGTCAAAATATGGCTACTCTATTGACACAAAGCATTCCACTCTTCAGGATTACGAGGAACTACAGACCTTCCTTTACTCGTCACTCCCGAAACCTGTGTATGAGAAGATAAGTATGTTAGTGGCAACACGGAATCTTAGATACATGGGTTCCTTTCTTCAGCCATGTGGAGGGCTTATGCTTAGTTGGGAAGAACTACGGGTAAAGCATAGCCTGCAAGGAACAGAACCCCCATCATGGTTTTCAGCCCTTCAGACAGAAGTTATCTGTGATGAGTCAGGAGCAGAGCTGCGGAAGGTTAAATCCAAATACAGAGACACACCACAAGCCCCGGAGGAGGGTATGATGTGCTGGAAAGGGACAGGAATGGGCCAGGAAGGGATAGAGCTAGTCAAAGTCCAGAGACATGACACCGGCTTAGGTACTTTACAATTGGAACAGTACACCAAGGATCAAGAAGGGATATATATATACAGACCGGACAAAACAGGACTGAAGACTTTACTAGTTAATGAATATCAGATACTGCAGGATGGTACAACTTTGATGCCGGTGGACCAAAACATTTTGAGAATGAATGCCAACAGTACAGCAAGGATCAACACAGGAGAAGGTTCGGGAGCCGAGATATACTTAGCATATGTTGAAAATAGGCTCAAAGACCTTTTCAGAGCAAGGTGCAACAACTCATGTGCAGCGGATAACAGTGAATTTAGCTGCCCGAGTGCATCAGAAGATGAGGAACAGGGCACGGTGCATGACAGCGCAGATCATAGGGTTAGCTTTGATTTTGCAAGTGACGGATCGCTCTACAAAAGCTCATCTTTTGCAAGTTGCGGAGCAGCATACATGAGATTTGAGGAGGGAGACTCAACACCAATCATGAGCAAACATAACATACCAAGGGAGACGCCTATTACCTCACCTACAGCAGGAATCAAAGATAACATCCATAAACCTAGCTCCACCACCGCAGAAATTTTGGGTCTCAGAAAGCTACTTCAAGATCGGAAGCATGAAATTCTGAACACCTTGGTTCCCCTTACCCATGTAATTGACTCTATGGCAACTATCAATGCTGTAAACCGTGACCCTGGAACCCTAACTGTCAGGGACCTTATGCAAGAGCCAAACAGAAGGGACTTGGTAGCCATTAGACTGATTTTGGAAGAATTAGGATTTTACAACACAACAGGACAAGCGAAACTCCTGATTAAATGGATCAGAGGGCACAATAACGATAGGCTCCATGACAAAGTAGATAGAACGGCCAAAAGAGCGGCATTTAGATACAGCGGAAGACAGCTTAGATTCGATGAAGACGGATATTTAGATTTTTCCCTCCTCTTTCATGAACAATCCATAACAGGAGGCATCAGGAACCATATTAGGAGGCTCCAAAGATTGAGCCATCACAAAAAATGGAAAGACATGAATGGACAAGGCAGAGCACTCAGACTATTGGAGGAAAATCACGTGAAACCAATCACGGATATATCTAAAATTGCATCTAAGTATTTCACGGCCTATAGGTGCAGAGAACTCACAGGCCTACAAGCATCCCCTCATAGAGCACACAGGATGGGAATGGGAGAAAGCCCGACCTGCCAGAAGTGTGGCACAACAGCACTGTGCACCTATAAACATATCCAACTGAACTGCCCAAGAGAAGGAAATGAACTGCATCAGCTAAGAGAAAACCAACAGGAGGAAATAAAAGAGACTATCAAAAAAGCCACTGCAGGAGACCCGAGATTGATAATAGAAGGCAGAGACACAAGGGGTGGCACCACCAGAGCCGCTGAAATTTTCCCCCTAGCAGAAATAGACAAGGACCTAACAGCCTCCAGACCGCTTGCTGCCCTTCCAGAGGCTAGCATGTACAGACTATCAAATACCAGGAAAGGTACTGTAGCAGTAGCCGCTGCACCCATCGGCATAAACAACGATGGGTGTCACAACTTCCAAGACCTACAGTACATCAAAAAGAAAGAATTCTGGAAGTTAGTTGAGTGGCATAGGCTGACAACTGATACACCCCAGACATCGATCAGTAATTACACACAACGGGCCAATGATATCCACTCAGCGCTTATAGCATGTAATACTGAGTCGGGCGACCCGAAGAATTGTTATGCAATAAGAAGAGATTTATTAGACATCATCATAGATGAGAGAGGCTTAGGAAAGGACGGATGTGAGCTTTTCTGTAACCCTGTAAACTCACACCCAGGAATCAAATCAAGGAGGTGCATTCCCACGGCAGCAATGAAAGAGGCGCTGAGACCCTTTTGCCACAAAGGAAAAATAGGATGGGATGGACTTGCAAGAGATGCATATATCAACAGTGTCACTGGAAAAGGGAAAAAGGTCTATGGAAACCCACCATTTAATGGTGCATCTGGAAAATGGCGAGGCGATCCGGGATCGTTCTTTTCGTGATCCGGAACGGGATCGATCCCGGGAGGGAAGTTTCTTACGGGATCGATCCTGGAACGCCCCGGGTACGGGAACGATCCTAGAACGCTCCAGGTACGGGAACGATCCTGGAACGCTCCAGGTACGGGAACGATCCTGGAACGCTCCAAGTACTGGAACGATCCTGAATCGATGGGGGGACACTCATGATAAGTCCAAGGGTCGGTTCAAGCATTCAAGACAAGTACCATGAACCGCACATTAAAAAAAGGTAGACTTTCACAAGGCTAGAAAGCAGGAGGCAAATTCAAAAAGAAAAAAATCAACAAATCCACATAAATAGATACACCTTTGAGTACACAAGCTACTTCATTTTCATATGTTCATACGGTCTCCACTAAGATGGTATCACTGGCTATTATACTCTTCTTCTTTCTCATCTATACTTCCCACTCCTATAGCGTTTTGGTGTTGGGGTATTTTTGTCAAAGTTGCAAGCCACTTGGTTGGTTGCGCAAGCTTCACACGCGATTGTGTCGTATTCCATCTTTTAACTTGGGTAAACATTCTTGAATACTCCTTGCTGAAGGTGTTTGGCACCTCTGTCTGCACATGCGATAGTGCCACAGTGAGTAACAGTTGAAAAGAACTTATGCGCAAAAAACAACAAAGGGTAAATAAGTACTTACCACAGCTTGTGACTTCGTGCACGAGTTCTCATTTATTTCATACTCGACGGCCTAGTCTTTCAAGCTTGGGCCACTGGCCATCTGGCTTCTAGAGTTTTCTTTCCCTTTTCTTCTATTGCTCGTGCTGATTTTTTTTTGTCTTATTATCCGCATTTTTTTCTTTTTGGGAAGGTGATGCTTGCTTGTTGGTCTCCGAGTAGCGCACGTCCATGTTTTGAGTGGCCATCCCGAGGAACGAATCGTGGTAAAGCTCAACACACATAAGCTGACATGCTGAGCTCAACTGAGAAGCAAAGCAAAGCAAACAGCAAAGTTGGGCAAAGCTGAGTCGAGTTGAGCAGAGCTTAGTCGAGTTGAGCTAAGTTGAGCTAAGTTGAGCTAAGTTGAGCTTAGTTGACACGCTGACAGGAGCAAAGCTGACACGCTGAGCTGATATAAGCTAACAAGCTAAACTAAGCGGAGCTGACAAACCGAGTTGAGCTGACACACAGTTACAGGTACGGGATAATACAGCATAGGCTGGAATATGTGTGTATATGTGTGTGCCTTTGTGTTATTCCTATGCTAGGATACGCGTGTACCTCTCTGTGCGTGTGCTATGCGTATGCCAAGATATGCTAGAATATGTCTGTGCGTGTGTTATGCATAACACACGCATAGAGAGACGCATAGAGAGAGAGAGCTGAGTTGAGGTGAGTTGAGTTGAGTTGAGTTGAGCTGAGCTTAGCTGACACGCTGACGT
The DNA here is from genome assembly GCA_001247695.2 of Cymbomonas tetramitiformis. Lineage (NCBI taxonomy): Eukaryota > Viridiplantae > Chlorophyta > Pyramimonadophyceae > Pyramimonadales > Pyramimonadaceae > Cymbomonas > Cymbomonas tetramitiformis. The sequence goes on along the minus strand of LGRX02028844.1, from coordinate 33,325 downwards.
GAGCGAAACTGACACGCTCAGCTGATATGAGCTCAAAAGCTAAGCTCTCAACTCAAACGCGTTGGCGTTGAGTTTGGCGCTAAGTGCTGAGCTAAGATACGCTGAGCTGAGTTGAGTTGAGTGAATGCGTAATAGAGTGAGTAATGAATTTTTAGTGAGTGGTCCGGAGTGTGGGTTGTGAGGTTATGAGAGCGAATGCAATTACCTTAATGCACGTTCGTTCTTCACAGTCCCGCTCCTTTGAAGTTTCTGCCTTACCATACCCAACACCCCATGCTGTGTGAGAATGGCTTGGTTCCAAAACCTCAAAGAACATAGTGAAAAATAACATGCTTATCTTGATCTTATGTAAGACCAGAAAGTGCGCAGTACCATACCATACTTTTATAGTAATCACACATATCCTAAAAGATCTAAAACACGGGAGCACATATGTGGAAAATTATTTTTGCATCAAAATATTACACCTCTTTGTGGCGCAACGGGAGACAAGTGGTCACAGACACAAGAGTGTCAGACCTACTCAAACCCAAGATGCCATACATCACGACAAGGCCAATACCTTGTTGCTCGCGGATCAAGGGCGCTCCAAACAAACCCGCAGACCAAGGGTGCAGGCGCCTTCTTCTACAAGAGTAGAAAGCGTGACCACAATGGTTCCTTCAATGGCGCAATCACCAATGTGTGGCCAAGGGAGTTCGTTTTTGCAACGCCACAAAGGAGGTGTAATATTTTGATACCTATGCTAAATAAAATATTTCTCATAGGGTTGCAGGATTTGCACCGACCAAATAAAATATGCAAACAGCTTATGTGAAAACCGAGCTTACAATTGATATTCGTTATAGAATACTAAAAGTCAATAGCTAAAATAAGTCTATACATTAAAACAAAACAGTTTGATAAAAAGAAAATAAAAAATAAACCACCACTCTAAGTGGGGAAGGATTACCTAAAGGGAATCCGGCCCAGTTCGCCTAACTGTTACCCAACAGTTCAATCGCAATGGTTCCACAGCGAGCTGCGAGCTGCGAGCACAAAGGATTGCACAATAACAGTGTCCTCCCCACTGAATCGCATATTTAGACTGAGGAACTCTAGGTTCTACCTACAGTGAAGGCAAGGAGCGATGTTGCTGTCCTAGGCACAGCAGTTCAATCGCAATGGTTCCCGCGAGCTGGTTCAGGCACAAAGGATTGCACGATAACAGTGTCCTCCCCACTGAACCGCATATTTAGACTGAGGAACTCTAGGTTCTACCTACAGTGAAGGCAAGGAGCGATGTTGCTGTCCTAGGCATTCAGGTTTTTTTGTGAAGGACAGATGCAGTTTGATGCCTTACACGATTCTTATTAAAATCTAAAATCGTGTGACTGTGCAAGAAATACTAACCGGCAAATTGTGCCGACAGGACAATTGAAAGCAAGTTTATTTAAGTGCAAACTAGTCTAGCAAAATCATAATTGCATACTATTCGAGCAACTTGTCACGAGGCATATACCTGTGTTGACTATGCAAGGCCATCCCTCATCGAGTCGTTGAACAAGTGAAAAGCTCCCTGCCGTCACTATCCCGACACACACCCGACTCTCTTAATTAAAAGAAAGACTAAACCAAGTGCGATGCAATAAAAAGCTCAAACAAGGACAAGAGCGTACCTTAAATTGGCGGGGTTGGGTTTCACCCCAGGGCGTGCCGAAGGCTAACGCACTCCCAGCCTCATTTGAGCGAACTGTCTATCTAAAACAAAGTTCGCATCGTCGGACCTTAAAAACTACAAGCACCTATATCACGATACTCGCTATTTATGCAAGTGCAAATCGCGCTACAAGTTGCACTGCTACTAACTGTAGTAGCAATGACTGCAAAAGACATGCTACGGAAAGCATGGAGACATACCTTAGATTCCCAGTGTTTCCACACCACCAGAGCCCAAAAGCAATTGGGGTGGTAACTGGGATCGGTGCGTCGGATATTTATATCCCGCCTCCTCGCCAAGAGCCATGGGGCGGTTGTTATGCAATTTTGAGTTGCGACACTTGGAACCTAGACTGGGCCTTTTTAGAAGCTAAAAAGGCCCAGTTTTTCACGATCCAGTAAAAACATGCAAACAGGCACACACACTTGTAAAATTCTATCGAAGAATTCAATTTGAAAGCACATTTTTCCAACTAGCTAGCCTAAAGGCAGATAACGCACACAAAACAAGTACTTAAAAATCACTTAATCATCACGTAACGTGGGAGCTCCTAGCCCCACATCAAATGTCGAGCGTCCCTATACCAACTCACCTGCCCTTCAGGATTTCACTATGAACCAAGGTGCCCAGGTGGATCCGGCTTTCCGATCTTGCTGGGGGGTTGTGGGCGCGCCTGGCGGGGATGATGTCCGCTCATTCCGGTGTGGCCGGCTGCCGCGGGCCATTTTCGGGGGCGTGCTCATGGGCTTCATTTGCGGGCGCTGTGGGTGAATTACGAAAGGAAAATAGGTGCGCAGGCAGGATCTACTCTCAAAATCTCGCACGAAAATTATGGGGTAAATCATAGTTTTGGGCAAGCGACAAAGTGCGTGGGTGTGTGGATTACGTAAGCACCAAACGCATCTTGCTTGCGGCGACCACGCAATGACCTACCACCTGCGGAAAATATACGGTATGCGAAAATATAAGAAACTATTTTATACTAGCAACACAATACAATCAAATTATTTAGGCTGATCTAATCAGAGTTTGCAGTATGGTTTTCGGCTCACGTACTTTCAAACTTCGGAGACGCACGTAAGACTAAATGGGAAGTCAAGAGCTCACGATACTGTGTCCATCAAGGTGAGGTCGCCATGGCGCAGTCCGAGCGTATGCGCCAGTGACATTTCTGCTGATGTCATCGATTACTGGAACGCGAAGACACGGTGCAGTGCGTTCGGGATTTCCGATGACGGTTACGATCCAAAGCGAAACGAGAACGCGGATCGCGGATCATCACCATCGTTATGAGCACGCTCTCAGGCGATGCATGAACGGGGATCGTGACGTGTCGTCTTTGTTACACGAGCGCTCCGCAACGGGGGGGAACGGGGAACAGTCGATTACGCATTCAGAACTGAACGCCGAATTCCAGATGTGGGGTCCTAAGGGAAGCATCTGCTGTTATGCAGACATTGTCCCGTGGCTTAGAGGCGGCCAGGACTTCAGAGGGATTCGAGGGAATCTGGATCCTGCCATTATCTCCAAAGAACCTCAAAAAGTGGACAGGAAAAGGTTTTAAGTTAATCTTCAAATACCCAAGGGGGACCATACCGTTCATCCCACATGATTACTGGTCAGGTAAAGGACCCTACACAATGCCAGGGGAGGGATGTTACAAAGATAAGTACTCAGATGTAGTCATAATGTCCATGGATAGTGAGAGCATGGGATGCCCCGTCAGTAAGAAACTTGACAATGATAAACTGCAATACAAGCTGCTTCAATGGTTCATAAATGTAGTCCCGCATAAAAAGATTACCCCCAAACTGCTCAAAGAAACGGGCCTGCACCCGGATATGATTGAGCAAGCCCTTAATGAGAGAGACTGTCTGTTGCCACCCCGGTTATGCCCGTGGGTTGGGGGCAGGAATAATGTGGAGCAACGAGACCAGTGCCCTGGAGCACACTTGGATGGCGAGCACAGGAATGCAGGAGGAACCCCCTTCCTTAATGCGGTGGAGTGGCCGGAGGAACTTGCTATCATGGGATACTTACCAGAAGGCTTTGGCAAGGTGCTGAAAGGGATCGGGGTTCCACATCGTGGGGTGAAGACACTCTTGAAAAAAATGCCCAGGATGTGTAGGCGTCATGCAAGGGAAAGATGCATATTACATGAAACGGGAGTCCCACCTGAGAGTGGCACCATAGAGGAAGCGCCCAGCATTCAGGAACTTTGCACGAAAAATAGGAAAGAAAATGAGGTTGTAAAGGCCGCAAGGGAAGTGCTAGGCAACTATGTGAACCCCCACCCAGCCACCCTCCCCTCAGCCCCCATGGGGTTGGGGCCCCGTAGGGCCCCGGCCCTGCGGGGGCACCACCGGCCCAGGGGCCGGAGCACCCCTGGGCTTTTCTCACTTCATCACCACCACCGCCCACTCCGCCTCCATCACCATCGTGCATCAACTCCACGACCTGCTGATGTTTTCGTTTCCGACGCTGGTGGCAGACACGCTTAATTAGTGCCTTGTCACCCATGCTTCCATGCTCTGTGGAATGCTTCCTGCCTTTGCAGACTGTCATGTATGAGGGGAACAGACTCGAGTAGATCGTTCCGAAGGCATTGCCTTACTCATCGACGTAAATGTTTTATTATTATTTATTTATTATTATTAATTATTATTTGGGGGGACTAGCGGTGGTGGCTATGGGCGATTTTGGACAACTAGCCCCCGTGGGAAAATCGTTGTACAAACAAGCTTTAAACGTCTTTTCCGGCCAACAATCATTTGATGTGGCTGAGACAGCTGGTCGTCTATTCCAAGCTATCCGGCGCTATCCATTAACCGAACAGGTATTTCCGATTACTTTAATACCTCATGGAAATCTTATTTTTTTTCAATACCGAATCCTTCCGCGGTTTTTGCATGCGACCGCGAACATTATTGGTGTGTTGATGTTCGTACGCAGGTTCGAGCAGCTAGCGACCCGGCTCACGTCCGCTTCATTGAACGATGCCGTTCGGAGGAACGACCCATTACGCAGTCCGATTTGGACCGGCTGAAGGTGCTCACGGCATCGGATGTACAAATGGACCGCGATTGGCTCTTCGCGACGGTGGCCGTGACTGGCAATCGGCAACGACAAGCTATCAATGATGTGCGTGCACGGCATTTTGCGCGGCTCAGTGGACAACCGATAATTCGCTGGAAGCGACCTATTGCAACCACACTTTTGGACTCCCGACATGAAGACGTGATCCGGTCGGAATTTCCCGAATTGACAGGCACTTTCGTCGCCGGGGCGCCTGGAATTATTCTAAACAACGACCTAAATCCTTCGCGTGGTTTAGCGAACGGCACGCCCGCCAAATTCCACAACCTGATTCTCCGAGATGAAAGCAGGTCCACCGATGCGGCGAAAATCAACGATGCGAATCCTGGCGAGGAGGTGTGGATCGAGCCGCCTTACGCGGTCAATGTTCTCATTGAGCATCTGGACTCCACAAACTGGTCCGATCAAGCGACATTAGCTCCCGAGCTTCGAGACTCGGCGAGCGAGGGAAATATGCGTGAGAATGTCACTCGTCCGCGCAGTATCGTACTTCGAGTTAAGATCTGCAAGCGTCTCGAGGAACTCCCCGTGAATCGCGCCTCCCGCAAAAGTAAGATATATTATCGAACTCATGGGCTTGATCTTGCGTTCGCCTTGACCTTTCACAAATTCCAAGGCCAAACCGTGGACAAAATTATATTAGATCTAAGCCAAACGCCGAAGAATGTCTTCAACCTATGCTTTCAAGCATTTTATGTCGGGATGACGCGTGTGAAGAAGTCCAGCTGCATTCGTATATTACCCGGGCCCGATGGGCGAAGGCCAAAGTTATCTCATTTGCTGAATCTTAAGCCGGATCCGGAGCTCCAAAGATGGTTAGATGCATTTGATCGGCGGACTCGTGAATGGAAACAACCGCCGCCCGTGAAACTGAAGCCCCGTCGCAAATCCGCTAAAAAGGCACAACCCAACAGTAGAGGCAATGGAGCCGGTGCCGCGGGCGATACGGTCACTCAAGAACGACAAGGGCGTGGCGGCCGTGGGAAAGGGAAAAGTGGTGCTCGCGCGACGAAGGGTAGCCAAGGTGGTAGGGGTGAAATCTCCGCATCGTTGCAACCGGTGGCATCGAGCTTTATATGAGATTAGTAAAGACAGCACACACCAACGTCCAAATCGGAGTGGTGAATTCCTCAGCTCCAAGACTCGCCCAAAAGCGAAGCTCCGTCAAGACTTCAGCAGAAACAGATACGTAAGCATTCCAACTACAAACGGACTCAATCACAAAATACATCTCGCGGGTAAACATAAAAGAAACTTTCCCAAGAGCTACTCGGAGTGACATTGCTTTCCCCGCTATAGAGGCGAGGCCGCGGGCCGTGATCCTACGGCGGTCCAGCGCCGCGGAGACCTTCTTCTGAAAAGATTCCCACTTCTGTTGGGGCGCAAAGAACACTCCTTGCAACGAGTCGATCCCCATTCCCAAAAAGGGTAACCGCTGCATAGGGGTAAGCATTGATTTCTCCACATTCATAAGGAACCCTGAAGCATCTAAGTCAGATAGGATTGCCGCTTGCTGCAGCATAAAAGCAGACAAAGAGCAGGCAAGTGCCGCTCCAAAAAATAGGAAGTCATCTAAATAGTGGATCAGCTTCGCGCCACGCTCCCGCCAGCGGCGAGCCAACTCTCTGGTGATACGTGTGAAAACGTAGGGGGCAATCGCAAGACCGAAAGGGAGAACAGCATACTGGTAAAATCTCCCCTCCCACTCGAAAGCAACATACTTCTGCGAGTCCTCGTGCAATTCAACGTGGTGGTAGCCCGACGTAAGGTCAAAGCTCCACATATAGCCCTCGGGGTCTAGGAGATCGCGCACCATCATTAGGCCTTCGTACTTAAACTTTCTCACCGCTAGATAGCGGTTCACGTAACGGCCATTCCAAATCAACCGCTTCTTCGGCGGCTCACCCGGCCCCATGTCTCTGTAAGCAACGCTCAAGGGCGAGACAACCGCAGGCTGCGAAAAAACTTCATATGCCGCTCCTGTCTCAAGCAGGCTAGAAACAGCCTCTGAAACGAACTCTCGCTCACCAAGAGCCACTGCCGAGTTAGCGAACCACCTGTCAGGCGGGGGCTCATTCGCCCAGGGCAACGAAACTCCGAACGCGATCCACGCAAGCACGACAGCATTGCAAAAAGTCTTCCAGAACGGCAATCGCGCTCTCAGCCTTCCACGAGGGGCAGGTGTCGCTTTCGAACCCTCTTCGAACTCGCCTCGATCGAACTCGTCTGCGGAACAAGCCGCCATCCTTACGATAAGGGAATCGGATTCAGGTGTGACCACGCACACAGCACTAAAGTGCCTCGCACTCGCGGAATCGGACAAGCCGAGGCTCAAACGAGCATTACGCATCGGATCGCACACCCCTAAAACTAAATACGCCATTCAAGAACAAGGCACAAACAAAGCAAGTAACCACGAAAACAATTTCTTCATATAAAGATAATAAGATAAAAGAGTAACTCTAAGGTCTAATTTCCTTTTGCGCCGAAAGGGCACTGAGCTTGCATATGACCTGAACGTCCACATATGAAGCAAACAGGGGGCAAGCCATTCCCTCCTTTTCCTTTGCCTCCTTTGGGCCCGAAATCATTCCTAGGCTGAGTAGGGGGCTGATAAAATTGCTGGGGCCTCCAGCCTCCACGTGCTTTCCAGCCGTTGCGGGCCTTCCTACTGTCAGCATTCGCAGCAGCTTCCTCGCTCGCGGCCTTCTTGGCCTTCTTGTAACGTTTCTCCGCTTCTTCGGAGTTGGTCACAGGCTCATCAGCGAACTTTTTCGCCACGTTCTAGCGCCATCCTTGAAAGCTATGAGCGCGAGTTGGGCCTTCGCCTCGCACAGTGTCATACCTTCTTCAAGAGCTTCCTCGGCCTTTTTAAGGTTCTCCTTGATTTCCTCCGCGATAGGGGCGGGCATCGTCTTTGCGGCCTTAGACAGTTCAGTCTTCCCCTTGTGAAAGATCTTGTCAGCGGCATTAGCGAAGTCCCAGGTGCGCTTCGCTGCATTACCGTCGCTGCCGTTCTTGTCCTTGAAGTCACACGTAGCTCCGGGAAGGGCGCGACGGGGAGGGCCATTGGCGGCTAAGAGCTCATCTAATTTTGCGTGAAGAGCTTCGGTCTGACCCCCCCCGCCAGCTGCTTGCTGCAAGTGCTGCGCGTGAGCAGCACGCACAGCACGACGGTCTTGTTCGCCAGTAAGGGTGGAGAGACGGGTGTTAGCTGCAGTCTCCTCCGCTGTAAAGGTCACCGCACCCTCACCCGTGAGCTTCTCGAGGAAGCTCCGCAGGGCCTCTGACGCCCGCAGCTCCTCGATGCTGAAATCTGTATAGGCAGCCCTGACCGGGAGTCCCGGTGCAGGCCCCTATGACAGATTCCTAGGACCAACACTGGACTACTGACTGATCTGTAGGTTCGTACTGTGACACACGCTGTGTCACAGGTAGGCTAGACACCGAGACCGTCCGAGACCGTTCCGGGTATATCTAGCTTAGGGTTTATTTATCTTATACAGTTTATCCACACGAGTACGGGACTTTCTGATATCTAGTGTACTTGGATATTCCGGTAGGTCGTGGCCCCATCCACGTTTTCATTCCACTTGCTATCTTGGCCATGATTGGCTAAGCAGCCGCTTGAAGAGGTGGTGCGCACTTGCGCGTTTGGGTGCGACTAGGATTTGGACATGATTTTACGGTAGACGTCTTTTGCGGCTGCGAGTCATGGGCACCGCGCGTTGCTATTGCTCGGTTGTGGCAATGTTCATTTGCGTTGTTTTACCTGCCCTGATCCCGCTGGTTTACGTATTTTGGGCTGGTGATCCGGACACCTTCGACCACTCCGACTTTTGCAAGTGCCCCACGCTCTTTTCGCCGCTCCGCACGTTCTGCCGTTACGTCATCTCTCCATTTCCGCCACAACACCCAAACGTGCTACCGCGCATCATCTTTTCTCTGGCTTTCAGAAGTATGGCTACATCTACACGAGCTCGCAAACGCCTATTGAAGGACTCCGACTTGGACGCCTCTATACGGCTTTTGGATGCGGTTCGGGACACTCCGACCGCTAGCACTCCACCTGTGGTGCCTCCTGCTGTTTCCAGCAACTCCGACACCGCTGTCGCGTTGCGGAAGCATCTTGTTGACCAACACGCTGCTGTTGACGTGGTCTACAAGGGGAGGTTGCATCGGGCTTGGGCCAAGGGTATCCGCGAGGATATCCTTGGTTCCAAGAAACATCATTATCGTGGCACTGACGACACCGACCGTCTCTCCGAGTTGGTGGTGCAGCTTCGGACGGAGTTTGAGTCCGCCGGACTGGACTTGACCCCCTTTGACCTCGACGACCCCACCTCTCTGGTTATCGAGAAGGTGAATGGGCTTCTCTATGACGTCTTGGCCCTCGTCGTGGAGCGGAACTCTGTGGCCGACACCTGGCTTCGGGGTACGGACTCTTCGGCTGACCGAGATGGACGTCGTGCCCTCATCGACATCATCAAGGGGAGCGTGCCGGCGTTCTTACGCGAGAGCCACCAGCAGGAGCACGCAGCGCTTCGTTATCCCGCAGGCGTTGACCCGCAGCCGATCTTGGCTCGTGAGCAACGTCTGGTGCGGGATAACCGCGCTCCTGACTGGCGGCCCACCGACGAGACCCGCAAGCTCTCGTTGTACAACCGCCTCGACCCGGTCTTCTACGCGGCGGTGAAGGTGCGTTATCCGCTTGCGGGTGACCTCGGCGGAGTTACTCTCCGCTCGCTACAGGCTCTCGTCGTGGCCATCTTCCAGGCATGGGCACAGTCGGACGAGGGGGCGTCGGCACGTGAGAAGCAGGTGCTGGGGATGGACGGTAAGCCCTCCGCGCTGGTCACGTCGTCGGAGTACGCGGTGCTCCTCGAGGAGATCGCGGCCTTAAAGGCCTTGGTGCGAGGTGGCCGTGCGGGCGGGGGACAGCAGCCGCAGCCGCAGCATCGGGGGAAGCAGCATCCGAGGGGGTTTCGCGTGGGTGCAGGCAGCCCCCCCGCGGTCGGCTTTGACCGCGACAGCATGAGAGCGAAGCCGCTGTGCCACCGCTGCCGCAAGGCCGGTAAAGGTGAAGTATATCACCCGTATCGCGACTGCCCGCTTGGCGGTCGCCAACACTCACCAGCCACGGCCGCGGCTTTCTGCATTCCCATTGAGCAGGAGGACGCGAAGGGCCTGCACGCATTGGCGCTCGTGCAGGTCTTCCAGGACGCGGCGGACAGTGGGCCGGAGGCCTTCTCGCATGCGGCATTGGCGTATGGTCCGCCCGCGGTGCTCTCCGCGGACGGCGTCGGAGGGATCGACGTGGCGGCCTACGGATTCAGCGTGCCGCCTCCGCCTTCTGGCGGGACCGACGACGAGGACATCTTGCGGCGGCTTGATGCCCTCACCTCTGAGGTTCAGGCCGCCCAAGAAAAGGTACATTACACTCACGCATCCTTTGTTCCTGGGAGTGCGGTTGAGGAGCATGCGTCGGCTTTGGTGTGTGGCCCTGCCGCTGCGGCGGGGATCACACCGAAGGGGCAGGTTCCGGCAGGTGGTGCGGCGGCATCGGCGTCCGCCGTGCCGGCCCCTGCTATGCCTGTTTCGCAGGCGAAGGATGTACGGCCCGCGCCAGTTCAATCGGCGCGGGTAACCACCACAGAGGCGACATGCGGTGAGTTCGGAGGCTTCGTGCAGACGGTGAATCACGCCGCCGTCCACCCCTCTGACCTGACGGGCTATGACACGGACGACTACGAGGATTATGCCGACGGTACTTTCGCGATTAAGCCGCGGGCTCCGTCCGGTGCTGTCGGATGCGGTGTGCCGCCTTTCGGCTTTGGCACTCCGGCGATCGGCGCTCTCGCGGTGCTCTCTCTGTTGTGCATTTCTTTTGCAGGTGTATCTGCTTCGGCGTCCACAGCTTCTGCTGTGTCGGCATGTGTACCGGCTACGGAGATGCCTTCGCCTGGTGGTGTTCTCGATTGGGAGGCTCCGTCATTTTTCTCTACGAATGATTTTCTTGATCCGGTGATGGCGGCTCAGGGTCTCCTGTTGCTTGACGATGTGCCACAGCTTCAGCCGCCCGAGCCTCCTGACACTTTGAGCTTGCTAGCATTTCAGGATTTGGCTCGAGCTGACTTGGGCTTTGACATGGCATTCTACTACGGCATGGCCTTACATGAGAGCGGTCCTCTTGATGCGGAGCACTACTACGGTGCTGGTTTCTTTACCTCCTATTATGGGATGGACTTCCGTGAGGCCACCGCTGACTACTTTGACACTGTCGATTGACTTCTTGCTCACTCTGGAGGCACACCAGCATGGTGGTGTGCAGAGCTCCTGTGACCTCAAAGACTTCTTCAATCTGGTTTATGGTTTTGCTTTGACACCTTTGAAATCTTCAATTTGACTTGCTAGCACAGAGCCTTTCAGTAGTTTAGCAGGACCTTAATTGCCTGTGAGTTTCTGCTCTTGTGCTAGCTAGAGGGTTCTAGTTTGTGTATCAGAATTGCACAGTTAGATTAGCAGTTAGGCCTTGTCACCCTGGCTCCTGCCCTAACACTTAACAGCCTTACATTTCTGACTCTCCTAGCCAGTCACCACCCACAGTGCTGGGGTGGTGTGCTGAAATCTGTATAGGCAGCCCTGACTGGGAGTCCCGGTGCAGGCCCCTATGACAGATTCCTAGGACCAACACTGGACTACTGACTGATCTGTAGGTTCGTACTGTGACACACGCTGTGTCACAGGTAGGCTAGACACCGAGACCGTCCGAGACCGTTCCGGGTATATCTAGCTTAGGGTTTATTTATCTTATACAGTTTATCCACACGAGTACGGGACTTTCTGATATCTAGTGTACTTGGATATTCCGGTACTCGATACGCGTGGCCAGCGCCTCGTCCGTCAAGGTGACCATGACCGAATAAAAAATATAATATCTCTAAGCCTTACAAACTCGTACAATGTGAATGTCGGGAAAAAACTCAACGTGACACTGAAAAAACTCAGTGACAACAACCAAGTCTGAAAGAGTGGAGCCGAAGCCAACTTCGGCCGCCACCACATGGAGCTCTGCTCCGCTCCCACTAACTCAGATAACCGAAGTTATCTGCCGTTGATACGTCCCGGCCTTCGGCAGGGACCAAGGTACGGTATCGGTTGGTCTAGAGGTTATCGATCAATTCTGATATATTGCCAAGTACTATTGATCAATTCTGATTTTTCCGGTTGCTCTATCAATCAATTCTGATTTATTACCTATTCTAATCAATCAATTTTGATTTTTACAAAGGCCCTATCAATCAATTTTGATTAAGTACACTATGCTATCAATCAATACTGATATCACTGTTAAAGTTGCTGATTATCAATACTATCAATAATATCAATACAAAATTACACAGGCAGACTAGGAGGCCACACTTTATCTATGGCACCCGACGACAAGCTAGAGTTCTCTCACATATCTAATTCATTGCAGCCATAAGGGAGTGTTGGATTGTCCCCTCACTTAAATTCTTTCTCAAATCTGAGTGCATGAATGTGACAGCAGAGAACGCTCGCTCCACACCTGCAGTGGAGGCCGGAACACCCAAGAATTGTCTCGCCATCCTAGAAAGCGCGGGAAGCTCAGACTCGTTTTTCTTCCACCACTTAAGCACATCGACATCTTTTTTCGCCTCAGGTAGCGCCATATATGCAAGCCACTCATCTACACCCTCATCTGCACCTCCCGCCGCACTTGCAGCAGGCGTAGGATGTTCATCCTCATCGTCAGAGTCACCGAAAAAAGATACCACCGGGGAGACCTTCTCAATTCTGATATCGATACTGCGATTTCAATGTAGCAATCAATCGATTATGATTAATCAACGCCAACGATCAATTGATACCGATTTATTTAGGCATGGTATTGATCGATTCTGATTTTTCGACTTCATATATCAATCAATAGTCAATATTCTGATATTCAAAAAAAAGTTATTGATTGATACTAATATTCTGATAAATCGATTTATCAGAATATTAGCGCAACCGATACCGTACCTTGGCAGGGACTCCTCACCGTCAGATAACTTTCGAACTTTTTCAAAGAGGGGGACAATCTAAAGATTTTTCCCCAATACACAAATTTCGGTGACGTCATAAAACGGACTTTTTCAAAGAGGGGGACAATCTAAAGATTTTTCCCCAATACACAAAAGCGTGACATAAAAAACCGGATTTTTCAAAGAGGGTGACAATCTAAAGATTCCCCCCCAATATCTCTCTCTTTACTATACCGCGGAATCACCTTTTCCATCACAGATAACCGAAGTTATCGGCCGTCGATACGTCCCAGCCTACGGCAGGGACTCCTCACCGTCAGATAACTCTCGGTTACAGGTCGTAGATTTATTTTTTTAACTTGTATCGTATGAACGCGGTGGCTAAATTTTTGCCCGTCGGCGGTTGGCGTCAGGTTTACCGCCCCGTCGGCGGTTGGTCGCTCGTTCAGAAATCTAGCGCCCCGCCAGCGTAAATGGCGGTTGGCGGTTGGTCAAAAAATAAGGCGCCCCGTCGACGGTCGACTCAAAAACCCAATTTGCACCCCTGCGCCCTGGTTGTGTCGGAAGTCGATCATTCTCGATTCTGCTGATCTCATCTGACGTGAGCGGTGAGGCTGTTCGATGTGGATTAATTAACCTGTCGCTGTCGTGTGCACGAGGAGCACGACGTCTCTGCAGGGTTTATGAGTATCAGTGGTGGGAAAGTTAGATAGCTTGCAGCTGTTTTTTATCCCTTGAGCGCAGAGAAAGTTACACTGTATTATTCGTCGTATTTTCAAGGGGGTTTTTCGTCCAATTGGTAGGACGACGCCAAGTCAGGTCGTAAGATCTTTCAGAGACTAGCCAGAATTCTCTTTTTAATGTAATCGTGTCGAAGTTGTGGAGCATCTCAATCATGAGGCGTATTATGAGCGCCTTCACAGGCCCGCCAGAGCGGCCGGAGGCAGCTTACCTTTACGACCCCAAAGACACCATCAGAAATATCCTCACTTGGAGTGGCACTTCTGTGAAAATGGTATTTTTTCAGCCAGACTTCTGGTTCTGCTTGATCATCCATATAGTTTTAACAATCTATTCCCATAACATAGTTAATGTCAATTGGGATGAGGAGGACATGATTCCTAAGAATCCAACCACATGGCCGAGGGTTAAGGATGGTACGATGCTGGCTACGGGAGCAATTCTTATATTTTTCATGGTGTTTTTCAACGGGCAGGCCTACAGGTACGAGGCTTGTGGGCTTGCGTAAGCTTCTTTCAGCTGCAATCGTCCTTCGCAACGCGCTGCTCCTTGCGACGCATTTTGTCTGACTTTAACTGTCGTTTGTTGTCCATAGCCGCTTTTTCTCGCAATATTTTACGGTTCGAAAGATCAACTACAATGTTGAAGACCTGTTCTTCCTCACTCGTACGCATATTGAATCACCTATCAAGCAGCTCGCACTCGTCAGGCGCCTGCACGCCGCCCAATACCTGGGTTTCGCGTACATGCCGCAGAATGTCGAGCTTCCGGGTTAGTCATCCCTGTGCTTCCCTTTGATTCAGCGCGCTCGCGTGGATTGCCTTTGAGCGCGCGCTCAGCGCCGGAATCTGCACAACCCGACGAGCGTGCCATAGTCATTTTTTCAGCCTTTTCTTCTGTATGTTATGGTGTAAACAGAGTAGCCTCCGCTGACCGACTGTCCTCTGCTCAACGCCAGTTTATGGGCTGACGCCATATCCTTTTCGAAAAATAATCGTCAAGTGCAAGGTGTGTTGATGTTTGTGACAAGGAAGAGAAACTCGCAAGCAGAAAGTACTCTAGCAAGCCTGATAGACATGCTGGATTGACACATGTCTTCGGGACGACTGAGCAGGTTTCATAAAAGCGATGTATTCGCACCTAGAGAAGGTTCATCTCCTGACACGAGCCGAGGCGAGTGATTTGTACAACTGCGGAGACACCGTTAACGTCCACGAGGAGTGCCTGCTGTGGCTTATTCAGACGCTTAAGCAAGAAATGGCCGACGGGAATATGAAGCCGCCGATTTACAGAGCGTTTGAGGGAAAGACCCTAACCGTGATCAATCAGTTTATTGAGCTGAAAGCTTATGCGTTGCAACCGATCCCTTTCGCGTACTATCACTTGATGACTGTTATCTGTACACTCTATTTATTTGGTGCGTGTCACTCTCTGGACGATGCGTATCACTTGTTGTCTCTACTCTGCACTTAACTTACTAGCTGGTATATGTCACTTGCTGACTGTAAGTGTCACTTCCTGACTTTGCTTGTCACTCGATGGCTCTATGGTGTCACTTGAGGACTGTGCGGTTCAGTGCGATGTCACTGGTTGATTGTTCGTTGTACCTGCTTACTCGCATGTCACCTGCTGATCGTGCGTTGTCACTTGCTGACTGTGGGCGTCACTCATCAGCTATGTTCTGAAACAACTGTGTCAGTATATCAAATGTTCTGTGCCCGTGTGGTTCGAACTCGTGCGCCAGACTTTCGAACTTCTGTAATTGTGAGGTATGCAAATGTCTTCACGATGCGTATTAGTGTTCGCGTGCATGTCTATCTCACACGTGTTGGTATGTGATGCATACGTGTCTACTTCGTCTCCCTTTGTCACTGTGTCAGTGTGTATTTGGCTTTCTGACTTGTCAGCTTGTAGCAGATGTATTTCCATTGCGCGACAGCACTTCTCCTTCCGATGCGCGACAGCACTTCTCCTTCCGATGCGCGACAGCACTTCTCCTTCCGATGCGCGACAGCACTTCTCCTTCCGATGCGCGACAACACTTCTCCTTCCGATGCGTGTCAGTTTGTGGTGTGCGTGTGTCTTCGAATGCATGTCAGGGTGTGTTTGCACTGGTGTCATTCCAAAGTTTTATTGTGTGAAGGGTTAATGTTTTTCCAACATGGACTGACATCTAGCGCACCCAAGATTTGGGATGCGTGCTTATGTATCGTAGCTGTGGGTCTTTCCGGACCAGTTCCGAGCTCGCACACTGAGGGTCTCTCAAATGCGTGTCAGCGCGTGTTGCATGCATGTCAGTGCTCGATGCATATCAGTGCATGGCATGGGCCTGGTTTTCCGACGCATTCCAGCTGGAGTCAAAGGAGCAGTTGTGTTTACACTGGGGCATGGCATGTCTGCTATGCTGCTAGAGTGTGCTCAGCATACTCGACACCCGCAACCTTCGACTTGAAGTCAAGGGGGCTCCTGCAGAAGACCTGCGTAGCAAGTGCGTGTGCTGATGGAAGGACACAGTGCGATCATGCACATGGTTGCGCTAAGGAGTGGGGTGATTTGCAGTCTTGGCATACACCTCCGTATTTGTGACGGCCTATTACTCCATTTTCGGATATGCTGGAACGCTGATCGCCCTATTAGGCCTGCGAACTGCCGCGGCCTGTCTCTCGGACCCGATGGGCACCGACCACTGCGACATCCCAGTCTTCGACTTTTTGGCAGAGCAGCACTATAAGAATATTACGGCCTTGACTAGACGACCTCACAACCATTACGACTTAGATCCTCCTTTGTTCTTTGGGTCCGACGCGTCACTGCGCCATTTGGTGGCACACAAGTTAGAGGTGAGTCTGCTTACCGATGCAAGCTGCTTCGTCCTGCATCTTGTATCCTCTTTCTCACTTCGGAAAGTCCATGATTTCTCGAACTTAGATGTCCGTGCACTCGCCTTGGTAACCTGCTGAAAGTAGGAGCACATCGCGAAGACATTCCCTCACCTGCCGTACGATGGCTCCGTAGATCTTCCTGCATATCCTGCATATTCTGCATTGCATGCTCAAAGTTTCGTTGACGTGCGTCTGCTTTGCAACTATCAAGTTGTCGAAGTTGAATCACGGGCTGGAGTGCTGTGCAGCCGGGAAACTTTAGCGATCCCAAGCAGCCGTGGGGCGCTCCACCGGAGACGTCCACCATGGTATGCGAAAAGGCGATGTTTTGGGAATCCCTTAGAAAGGGTGAGCTTACTGAGGAAGCTTGCGCGGAACTATGTGAAATTTATGAAAAAGAGCTGCAGGCCATTGGTGTAGAGGATGAGGACACTGCCCAAAGGAATGACGAGGACACTAGCAAGAGCCAAGGTTTCGAGCCCTTTGATGAGCAAATTGGAGAAATGGATGTTGAGCTTGAACTTCCTCCCGAAGGGCAGCCCCCTCGTGGCTCAGACTCTGACGCACCACTGGACCACGAGTTAGTGTTTGAGCTGGCCGTCCCTTAAGTGTGAAATTTTTCAATGCACCAAGTATTGCAGCCACAACCAGAATACTGTCGAATCCAAGATGGTCCTCTGATCACTTCCGTTTACTTTTTTGCAGGAAATGCAAGGGTTAGATGCTTTCTGTTATTCAATGAAATATGTTGTATTTCGAGCAAGTCTTACACCCTTTTCCCCGCTTTCTCCTCGAGTCATCTCTCACAAATCTGGGACCATTCGCTGAGTGCATATGTCTCAAGTCTGTCAGGTGACGGGCTGCCAGGAAACTGCGAAGTCACTGCCAGCTCTTCGGCTAGGCTAACCCATCTCTCCTGATTTCTCCCATCAAGCTGCGCCTCCGGGCCTGTTTATTTGCGCTAGCATTGACAGGCTAGCTTCTCCGCTCTCAATACAGTTCTTGCATTTTGTCCTCCGCACCCAGATGGCATCACGGTTCGTGAGGACCGCGGCTCCCCGCGCGAGCCTAACGCGTCAGGGAACTCCTGATCGCGCGTTCCGACGTGGACAATGTGTTTTTCTGTGGAGCTCCTCTGAGGAGCTCCACCGAATACTCCGCACGTACAATATAACATGTCAGCCCTCTTTTCTTCGCGATTGATGTATTACATAATATTTTTTCGAGGAATCGAAAACCAAAATGCAGAGATGTAAAATCTGCCAAAACTTCGCATCAAACGGGGATTCAGGATGCGGAGTTCCAAAATGCAAGAACTGTAATGCAATGTCTCTTGTGCTTTTGGGCGAATGGTATTGCCTCTTCAGCTAGCTCATGCGGATATCCTTCGGCACGTCAGCTGCTCTCTCCTACCTACGCCCATTGGTCAGTAGGACGCTACCTGCAGGTGCTTGAGCCATTGGTCAATAGGGCGCTAACCGCACATGACTACATGGGAAGCGTGTAGAGGGGGACCATCCTTATTAAATACAACTGTATTCCTTAAGTACCTTCTGTATTTTGCCAGGATTTACCAGTATTTCGGAACGCTTCCCATGTAGTGAGTACCTACGGTTATCTATGGCAGATCTGCATAAACCGACACCACGATCATTACAAACATTAGTTAAATTTAACTAAAATTTTCTAAAATGAAGGAATCGTTAACTAATTTATTTTTTTTGATTCCTGCGTTTTTCAATATAATCGCCTGCTTACCAGCCCATGCCCGCCTGCATTGCTCGCTCCCCAGCTCGCAAGTTAGTTATCAATTGATTGATGAAAGGTAATTCTTGCCAATATTGATTTATATTATATATATTAGTGTTTTGGCAATATTTACCGTGATCGATCACAGAACGTTAATTCTTGCTGTGCCCGTGGGCAGTACGACAGATGCTCGGAGTAATGTTTTTGATTGAACGTGCAAAGGTACACAATTCGGATTTTATAATATACTGGATCAGGGCCAGATTGAGGTACAAACGATAGTTCGGTTCCGAGTTCTGAAGGCCAAACACTTCTCAAGTGCTCTACTTATTCACTCGTCACTCAGGTTGCAGGGTCAACCACCCGGCAGCCGATGTCACACTACGGCTCAACGTTCAATTCCCGATCCGATCTCATTTCTAATTCCGATTCGTCATTCTCGATTCAGATGTTACGTCGACGGACTGACACGATGACTGTCATACAGTACTGTCATACTACTGTACTGTCATACTGTCATACCCCCAACATCTGATATTCGATTTCATTGTCTTTCCGATCCCGATGCGAATCTGGCCATTCCTCGAGGGTCTGACTAGGTGCCACGATGACCACCCCACAGTACTGTCATACTACTATAGTGTCATAGTGCATACTGTCATAATGTCATAGTGTCATACTGTCATACCCCGGACATCTGGTACTCATTCTCATCGTGATTTCAAGCCCAATTTCACTGTCATCGTGTCAATCCCAGATTACCCCCGATGACACACATACAGATGCATAGGCATATCGGCTCACGCTGTGCCTCCGGGCACAACTCTCCCCCCCCTTAGGAGTGGTCTACCTCCTGGGATCACTCCGCTAAGGTACCCATCTAAGTTCCAGTTCTTAGGTTTTCTGGTTCCTTCTTGTCTCCAGTTCTTAGGTTCTCTGGTTCCTCTTCGAGCACAATTCGCCTGCCGCTACCAGGGCACCACTTTCACAGAGAAGGGTGCCGCTTGGAATCTAAAGCGGGTCTTCAGTCTTGCGGAGGCGTAGATGTCGGAAAAGTTGTCGCAGCAGTGGCGCTGGTACAGGATATACACTCGCGGACTGACCTGCCCCAGTCTGTTGCGGATGAGGTCCCAGCTGAGCAGTTTCTGGGTGAGCACCGGTTGCCCATCTACACGCACATGGTGTTGAAGCAGTGCAGCGTAACAAGGGCGTGGGTGGTGCTGAGTTCGTCCATATGCAAGTGGGCTTCATGTACCGAGTACCGTACATGCAGTAAGTACACACCAGCGGGGGAGGAAGCTGGCGCATCATGGGGCGGAGCCGCAACGCGTTGGGGAAACGACCTCTGGGGTTTTCCATGAACCAGTGTTTCGGCTCCAGGTAGTCGATGATTTGCAATGTTCGTCGCACGATTTTGTCGGCTTGAGGAAGATCAGGGGGTCCTCCAGTGGTGCGCGCTTGACTGTACTGTCTACAAGGGGGGCTTGCCCAAACGACATCGAAGAATCCAGGCGGGTATTGCTTGTAGTCCCACTGTAAGATGTCCTGCACATGAGTGGGATGCCAGATGTGCTCGGAGTCGAGGGTCACCACTGAAGCGGTGGGGAAGCAATTTAGGAATTCTCTTTCCACTGAACCAGTGCCGCTGAAAAGTACAAGGATTCTGGGCGTGCGGGTTGCTTCTGTCTGAATCGCCAGTAGCTCTGTCACCAGTGCCAACGACCCATCTTCCGTGCGTTCTTGACGCTCCCATGGCAGAGGGGTATCATGTTCCATCTGTTCGAGCTGGTCCAGTTCATC
Source organism: Cymbomonas tetramitiformis (assembly GCA_001247695.2). NCBI lineage: Eukaryota > Viridiplantae > Chlorophyta > Pyramimonadophyceae > Pyramimonadales > Pyramimonadaceae > Cymbomonas > Cymbomonas tetramitiformis. The sequence goes on along the minus strand of LGRX02028844.1, from coordinate 13,310 downwards.
GCAGGGGTTGGTGATGAGGTGGGCCAGTGTCATCCCAGCTTGAGCAGAGTGACGGCCACGTTGCTCACGTCGCCGGGTGGCTTCGTCGCGAACTTGTGCTTCCATGCGCAGCCTCGCTTGCTCGAATTCACGAAGTTGTTGAAGTGGGCCTCCGCGTTCGAGTTTGTCACGGGTCCTCCATTGGTCGTGGGCTTTGGAGTAGCCTGTCCAGCGAACTTTACATTCTTCCACCTCTTTTCCTCGTACAGACCGCACCCGACGTGCGAGGATGCGCTCAACGTGTGCTTCTTTCTGACCGTCCACTACCAACTCTTCAGGCACTGCTAGGTGATCGCGCGCGGCGAAAGCGTCTTGACCGCTGGTGTACGGCTTGAGGCGGTGTTGAGCGAACACGTCATGTATCCGCCAGTGAGGAGGGAGGCGTAGGCGGTAGGCTACTGGAGCGCCCCTGTCGGCCTCTGGCATGGTCATTTGCATATCGCTGAAGAAGCGTTCGGTCACAGGGACTGGTCCATGCCAGCGTTTGGTCAACTTCCTACAGATGGAGCGATCCATTACTTTCTCTGTAAGATGTTTCGCTTCTATCCAGACCAGATCTCCAACAGCATACTCCCGCTGTCCGTGCCTGCGATCAAACTGCTCGCGCTGTCGTTGTTGAGCCAGCTCCAACCGCTGTCTGGCGTCCCGCAGCTGTGACGAAAATTTCGCGGCCACTTCGTGGGCGGTACCTACTCCCCCTGTTCGTCGTCCAGCGGTGGACTGCGCGGCCTCTAGGAAGAGGTCTAATAACTGCGATAGCGGCGAGAACCCAAATACCAGCTCAAATGGTGTGAAGCCAGTAGATTCACTTCTGGAGTCATTGATCGCGAACTCCACGTTAGTGGTGAACAAGTCCCAGTCCTCCACATTAGCGTCCACGAAGGACCTGAGCATGTCTTCAATGACTCTATTGCTGTGCTCCGCCTGCCCGTCGGACCGAGGGTTGTACGGCGTGGTGCGAGCCACTTTTACGCCCATTAGTCTCATAAGTTCTTGCCAAAAGGCATCCTGAAACCGCGGGTCGCGGTCAGAGACAATTTTCATAGGCGCACCATGCAAGCGCCACACCGAATCAAAGTAGATCCTGGCCACCACGGCTGCAGAGCTGTCGCCGAAGTTCATCGGTATGACGTCCCTACATTCTGGGAAAACCAGAAGACGCGTCTTCTGAACGTCTTCTGAATGTCTTCTGAACGTCTTCTGAGACGTCTTCTGGGTCCAGAAGACATCCAGAAGACGTCCAGAAGACGTCTTCGGCGCGTCTTCTAATGTCTACCATCTTCTGGTTTCCAGAAGACGTGCAGAAGATCTTCCGGGAAGACATCCAGAAGTTATCTTCTGGACGTCTTCTGCATGTCTTCTGAATCCCGGAAGACATCTTCTTGATATCTTTTGGGCGTCTTCTGTACATCTTCCCCGAAGATCTTCTGGACGTCTTCTGAAACTCAGAAGATGGTAGACATTAGAAGACGCGTAGAAGACGTCTTCTGGATGTCTTCTAGATATCTTCTGGAACAGAAGACATCTAGAAGACATCTTCCGGAATTCAGAAGATGTACAGAAGTCATGCAGAAGACGTTCAGAAGATATCTTCTGAATGCCTTCTGCATGTCTAATAAATTTCAACATTCGTGTACGCATTCGCGAGGAATATTTTTAGGCTGAAATAAGCTTGCAAGAAGGATGAGTGCAAACAAGATGTATGGCATTATACACTTCTCGCCATCCTTAACAAACATATTCTCAATGTTTGATACACGACAAGAGATTATTTATTTGTGTGGAAGGCTAAGATGCTTTGGAGACTAAAATTGCTTTAACAATATTACTTTTCAATCAAGAACCTAATCATAAGGAGGGCCACACATATTATTATCCTAACTAGCTAAGTGTCTAGAACTACTTCACATTCATGTTCTAAACAACTAGTCTAATTACCTAGAAACGATGTTCATCTAACATGCACACATGGCATAGGTCTTGGACCACGCAAAAACATGGGTTTTCCACTCGCTCGTTTTCAACCGATCTGAAAAACAACGCACACCAAAATACCAACACTTAGTAGAGTGAAAACACACAATGAATACAAGCACAAATTCCTAGGAAGGGTAAGGTAAGTACCTTTACTCTTCTAGTTGTGGGCGATGGGCTGAAAATGCGCTTTTCCCACTTGCTCATTTTCAGCCAATCTGAAAAACAAAGCGCAACTCAAAACCAAAGGTTAGTAAAGCGGAAAAACACAACGCATAAAGGCAGTATTTTTTAGGTGTGACACTAGGGGATGATAGAGCAAATACCTTTACTTGTGGTGTTGAGGTTGGGCTGAAAATTTACCTTTTGGACTAGGTCATTTTCAGCCGATCTGAAAAACAAAGCGCAACGCAAAACCAAAGGTTAGTAAAGCGCAAAAATAGTACGAGACGAAATACAAGATTACCGAAGGAAAACAAAAAGGCCTAGTGGTGTGAGTTGGAATCGAACCAACATCATCTCGTCCAAAGGACGAGCGAGAACACATGTCTCGTTCACACCTCAATTAGACGCTAAGCACGCCGAAGTGCGCGTAAAAAAACCAAGGCACGAAAAGCACCCGCAATCACTATTGAAGTATTGCGTTGTGCAACGTTTTTCTGTTAGACGAACTATTTTAAAAGGACCACTTCACCCAGCAGCAGTCCGCGGAAAACGAGGCTGCGGTGGAATTGAGTTGGATGCAGGTGTAAAAGTGGTAGATGCAAATTTCACTTCAACGTTAAATAAAATTCAAACTCGAACGGTCATGTCGATGTCGGTGCGGTGCTCGTGCTCACTCCCCTGCGCTGGGCCTGACGATGCGATGCGATGCGATGCGATGCTAATGCTAGCTGACGATGACGCCTGACCACGACCGCGACCACACGCCAGCGCCACACCAGCGCAGCGCAGCGCAGCGCAGCGCTGGCAGATTTTCCGGGTTTGCTATCCGCGGTATCGTGCAGTCATCACGTCTCACGCGACTCACTGCGCGCGTGATCGACTGTTCGACCGTTGCTAGGAGGGATGGTGCTCTAAAACAAGAGCAGTTTCTTCTACCAAATTCGTCGGCCGTTTTAACTTAGTAACTTGGTACGTTTGCCCCTCTCCCGAACAAACCACTTGTTTTTTTGCACTTCTACCTACACCACACAATTATGCCCAATATTGTGCACCTTATATGTTTTTTTGTTTTTTCGCGATTTTTAAAGCTTTAAAACAAAAAAAAAAAAAACATACGGAAGACACCCCAGATATCTTCTGTGCATCTTGTTACCCTCCAGAGATGTCTTTGAGGAAGACATGTCTTCTGGAAATCTGCAACTTGTTACGAACGTCTTCACCTAGCTAGGTAGACATTAGAAGACGCGTAGAAGATCGTCAAAAAAATGAGGAAGACGCCCCTAAGAGGGGTGTTAAGACGTTCGGTGGAACTTCTACAAGTTGCAGATTTCCAGAAGACATGTCTTCCTCAAAGACATCTCTAAGACAACCGGAAGATGTACAGAAGATATCTGGGGTATCTTCCGCAAACACAGTCAAGAAGACGTCCGGAAGATGTCAAAAAAATGTCTTCCGCGTGTCTTCTGTGTGTCTTCCGCGCGTCTTCCGCGCGTCTTTCGCACCTCTTCTGGGTTCAGGAAGACATATATTCCCCGAAGATGTCCGGAAGATGTACAGAAGGTATCTGGGGTATCTTCCGCAAGCACAGTCAAGAAGACGTCCGGAAGATGTCGGGAAATGTCTTCCACGTGTCTTCTGAGTGACTTCTGAACGTCTTCTCAGTGTTTGTCTTCAGGATGCCCTCCGCACTACCTTGGCGCTTGGCCAAGTGTCCTTTGTATAGGAGATAGAATGGCAAGTAAACGTGCCGCGCATCTCCAAAAGGGGGAAGCGCCCCCAAAGACCAAAATGTCGTCCTTCAAACGAGCGATGCTCACTAAACCCCCCCCCCGAATCCGCGGCGGAGGTCTTCCGTCAATCCAAGCCGGAGGTCTTGAAGGGGAAGATGGCAGCGGTGCACGATTGGTTGTCTACGGTGTCGCCATCCCGCGAGCTGGATCATGAGATGACGGCATGGCTCGGGGAATCCGTCTACATTCATGAGCATTCCCCTGCGACAAGGTGCTTGCTTGTCTCCATAACCCACATGCATCTATCATGCACATTTATGCAGTTTGGAATGCATACAACCGAAGATGTGTGGAGCATCTTCTGCGCAACTTCCGGACGTCTTCCATGTGTCTTCTATGAATTCACCATCACAATGTTTTCGCAGGGCTGAAGATCATGAGGACGCGGTTCGTATTTGCGTGCCGCGTCAAAGCAACCGGCCACCTTTCGGCTTAGCCGAGCCCACTAATGTGCATTTCTCGGTTCAAGAGTTTTTTGGCTATGTGCAAGCAATTTCAGACTTGCATGAACCGGGCTTTAAGGAGCATACGTGGGAGGACATTTTCTCCGATCCATTGGACTTGGCCGATGATCCGGGCACGGTGCACTTTCGACAACATAAGTGGCTGCTTGAGCCTCCCATTGGCGTCAACCTCCAAGGAATGGTGTTGAAGATACGGGATGCAATCGCATCGGGCGAACCATATCATCGTCCTCCGGAGCTTGTGAGTGATGGGGATAGGCGGATGAATCCGCAAAGGCTTTCACCTTCACCTCCGGCCCCGATGGATGAAGTTGTGGACATGACCTATACCGAAGTCCATGAGTGAGCCCGAGGACCCTCCCCCGGAGATGCCAACACGAAGGTGCGAACCGGTTGCCACGGCATGCCCGTATCTCCATGAAAGATGTATGCCTGCACGCTCCATCGGAAGTCGTTCCGAAGACGTTCCGAGCGTCTTCTGCGCATCTTCCGGGCGCATGGACTTCGGTAAATCTAACGGAGAGCAAAATGACAATAGCAGAATCTGAAATCAAGCATTACAAAACTGAAATCTGAAATCCACCGTAGAGCAAAATCAGCCAAAACTGAAAATCGGAAATCTAATGTGGAGCAAAATGACACATATAAAAATCTGAAATTGGTTTGTAAAATCTGAAATCAAGCATTCAAAAAACTGAAACCTGAAATCTAACGTAGAGCAAAATCAGCCAAAATTGAAATTTGGAAAATCTAACATAGAGCAAAATGACAAATGCAAAAGTCTGAAATGGAGCATTCCAAAAACTGAAAACTGACATCCAACATAGAGCCAAATTAGGCAAAATTGAAAATCGGAAATCTAACGTAGAGCAAAATGACATATGTAAAATTGCACTTTCGCATTTTCCCTTCAATTTCAACAAATGCAACAATCTTGATTATTGCTAATTAATTACAAATGGTCATCACAAATCACAATGGTCAAATGGGGGCAAGGCCATAAGAAGATGTTGCGTCCGAACGGCACGAACACCGGACCGAAGACGCTCAAGTGTCACGAAGGCGTTGAAAATGCTACAAGCGGGCATCATGAGCGTGCTAGCGTCTTGGGATAGAGACGAGGGCTACTCGAAAAACATGCTTGAAGACTTGATCGGGCAGTTGACGGTCATAACGAGAGAGCTCACTTCGGAGCTTGTAGACTGTAAGGTACGGAAGACATCTGGAAGACATCCCGAATACGTTCCGAGTACATTCCAAGCGTCTTCCTTAATTACCTTTTATTTGGTGATTTTGCAGGATGTTCCTAAGCTTCAAAATCTGGTGGATGAGTTCTTCAAGTCACTCGAGCGCGATGGCTCACCTGACTGGCTGGTCATCAACACGCATTTGCTTTCCCACTTCCCCGACCAACTCCTCATGTATGGTCCAATACGGGGGACATGGATGTACGTGTTCGAATCATTCAACGGGAAGATTCGAAGGTGGGTGAAGAACAATGCATATCCGGTTCAGAGTGTTATGCAAGGCTTCGGGCGGTACCGGATGGTACATGTGGTGCGAGGGTTAATCTCGGTACTTCGTCGCCGGCGGGAGGCAACCACCAATCCCACCCGGCCACCCGTGCTCCGGTTCTTGACCACCGCACCGTTGAGGGCGCCGAACACCGTGGTTTTGGGAACACAAGGCAAGCGCCATGTACTCTCCCGCGCTGAAACGAAAGCGCTGGAGCTGTGGATGCATGGCAACGTGCCCCAATACCGCAAGTTGAAGGCAAAACTCGACGACTACGTCACCTACTACAAGAGGTAAGTAAGAAATGAAACCCGTAAGGTGCCTGGAAGACGTTTCATATATCTTCTAGGCATCTTCCACACGTCTTCGGTAAATACATGTCCTGACACTGTGCACGTATACATTCGCAGGGAAAACCATATGGTTCGGAGACGTATTGGCGCACATGCCGGAGGGTCTCGCCTGATGGATGTGCCGCTGCATATGCACGGTAGCGACCCCAAGGTCTGGCTGGGGAGACCATTCACGGAGAATGAAGCGGCACTCGTCGAAGGGCCTCCTCGCGTGTGTCAATCTTTCGGCTCGGTCGTGGTTCGAGGAGTTTGCTATCGCACGGCAGCTCAGGACAAGACGAAGAAAACTTGTCAACGTTACTTCCGAGCCTTTTTCTCTGGAGAAACATCAAAGGCCCGAGGAAATCGAGACTGACCGGTGCGTCCGTGCATTACGTTTTGGTGAATGTGCGCAGAATATGTACCGAATGTCTTCTGCGTGTCTTCTCGACGTCTTCGGGGATTCTTACTATAGAGTATCGTGGCTCCAACTCGCAGGTACGCCATGGTAGATAGCATCTACAAGGTCGACTTGGCCGCGAAAGAGTACATTCTTGTGAAGGGAAAGTGGTTCCCTGAATTCAACCAAGCGACGACAAAACGGTTTGCCAAGCTAAACTCGAAGTACGGGCCGGACAATACCGCAAAGGTGGTGTACACATACGACCCGGATGATCCCGAGACATCTTGGGACACTACTGATCCATTTATCCTGGCGGCTCAAATTGAGCACCAAGTTGTAATCAAGAAACATCCTGTGATGAAGACGGCGGTGGTATTTGATTTAAAGGCTGACTTTTTCGAGTGCATCGACGATGATGGTTCACGACCGAAAGGTGCAAGACGCAAGAGGCGATCGTGATAATACGCCGGGCATCGTACTTAGTGGTCTGTATGTTGAATAGATGCAATCGTACATGTATGTGTAGATAGACCTATCAATTAACTTAGCCGTATATTATGTATCATAGCAACAGAGCATGATGACAACCTTGAAGTTGTTAGGAAGATACCTGGAATGTCTTCCGCATGTCTTCCGTGCGCCTTCTGAATGTCTTTTGTGATTACGCGACTAGTGTACGTGTGGTATGAAGTAGCTATGTGGCCAAATTGCATAATCATCACATATGTGTCGATAACACATGTCAGAATGTATTCTGGCCCAGAAGACATTCGGAACATCTTCCGGGTATCTTCCGGGAAGACTGCCCTTTGCATGTCTTCCGGGAAGATGTCTTCCGAAATCCGGAAGACATTCCGCACATCTTCGGCACGTCTTCCCCGAAGAGTGTCTTCTGGTTTCCAGAAGACGTTCCACTCAGAAGACGTCTTCTGGAAACCAGAAGACATCATTTCTACGAAGACGTCTATAAGACGTTCAGAAGACGTCTTCTAGACGTCTTCTGATTTTCCCAGAATGTAGGGCGTGGACCATCTTCGTCAGCTTGCACGTGAAGGCCACAAAAGCATCATTGCCCCTCTCTGATACTGGTTGACGGTGGTCATCTGCTGGGTGAAGCAAAGCGAGCTGGAAGTAGAGGTCTCCTCTGCCACTTTAGGCGAAGATCGTGCACAGTCGGGTGGATCCTCAAGGTTTCCTCCCGGGGTAGTCGGCGCGTCAGCATGGAGCGAAGATGCCGTCTCTGGCGTGGGCTCGACCAGCGGGGACGACGGAGGGGATACTTCTAAGGGGCTGGGACCCAGCTTCCTCATCTTGTACTGGTGTACCGCGTGTAAACTGCACCAGGCGCCAGGTAGGCCCACGTCTCCCGCTGTCCCGGGTATCGTGCCCACTTCAGTGTCCAGGGTGCAGAGAGATGCCGAAGACCTCGCTGCTGCTCTTCGCACGCCCTCCTTTCCCCACAGTCTGTTGCCAGGGGAAGAGTCCGGACTCGAGGTGGCGATCGCCTCCAGCTGCTCGGCGGGCGACAACTCCCTCCAAGCCGCGTAGAGGTCGGAGGAACTGGCGCTAGGGGGCCCGAGGACTTGTTGGCGGCCGTCGTGCGAGAGGAGGTGCCACAATGCTATGCGCTGATGACCCTCCCTGCGATCTTGAGGTTCGCGGGCAATGCGTGCCCTCTCCGCCAGTTGGTTGGCGCGGTTCACGTGCTCCTCTGGCGTTCGGCTCCCAGAGCGTATGCGGCTGCGGGTGCGCTCCCACATCTTGTCCACCCGGGCCTTAGCAGCATCTGGGGATTTACGTAGGGCTCTGCGAACCTTTTGCATGGCGACCTCGAGAGGGAGGGAGTACAGTTCCCTCTTCCAATGCCACGCAGTTAGCCTCGTTCGCGAGTCTGCGAGATTGGACTGGTAATTGGGTAGTGGTATGGCAGAGGCAAAGGTGCTTGGATCGAGTCGTTATACAGCTCTAATCTGGATGCAGGCTGTACCGGATGGATACGGATATCGAGGTCTCCGAAATCTAACTCGTATGCACGCCCATGGCTTAGCACTTTGGATATGGTAAACGGCCCAATATATGGCTGCTTAAAGTGTCTGCCTGCCTCTGTCAAACCAGTCCATTGGATAAACTCGGTCCGTAAAAGAACTTTCTGCCCTACTGCATATTGCCGGGGCATGTGAGTCTTATTGAATCTGGCTTGGCTAATTTCTGCTGCTCGGGAAATGTTGTCTACCGCGTTGGCATGTACAGCCGAGTACTGGTCAAAATGATCTCGAATAGCATTCTGTATTGGAACAGGAGCTTCTGGCGGAATGATGATCGCCAGGTCATGAGGCGAAAGTGGCTGCGCCATCGAGTCGAGATAGAATGGTGAATAACCAGTAGATGCAGAAACTGTGTTGTTAATTGCAAACTCCACCAGAGGCAACTTGTCCTCCCACGAATTGGCTGAAGTATCATTGCAACAACACCTGTGGATGAAAAAGTACTATCTAATCAGTTTATAAACCAGAGGATGGTGAATATCGAATCAACAAATTGAAAAGTACCTGAGGATATCCTCGATGAAGGCATGGCTCCTCTCATTGGCTGCATTCGACTGTGGATGGTGTGAAGACGTCATAGACAATCTCGTACCAGTAGATTTCCACAGTGTTTGCCAGAATGTAGAGGTGAATCTGGGGTCTCGATCTGAGATGATGTTCCTGGGAAGACCATAGACAGCACGGTGTTATTGAACAGTAACACTCGGGCAGCGTAAGAGCGGGTGATGCGTGCAGACTTCGTCCGAAGATCCTGCTGTAGCACAACGCTACCTCATCTATACCGAATGCCTTCCATCTCATAGATGGCACCGCTACTGGGTTGTGAACCCAAGGCATTGATTGCAGGGCTCGTCATGAATACACTCGTAATGATGATTACTTTCATGATTAGACGTTTTTTGGTACTAATCAAGTCTTGATTAAACCCAGCAGGGTACTAATCAAGTCTTGATTAGACCCGACCGGGTACTAATCAAGTCTTGATTAGCCACGGCAGGGTACTAATCAAGTCGTGATTTTTTAATCATGACAAAAGTGGCGATATGACATATGTGGCCTCCGACCGTCGAGACAGCGAGTCTAGCGAGTCTGACGCAGTCAGTCTATTTCCTTCGTTTTCTATTCGGTTTTGTGAGGCTCCACAATCGCCCGTGTGTTCTCTCAGATTTCTAGGACAGCTCGCCACGCATACAGTACTTCGTTAAGCACGCACGCACCCACCGCAGAATGGGTCGGAGCAAGAAAAAACCCGTTTCTAACAGCCAGCAAACCCTACATATGAAGCAGTATCCGGCTTTGAAAAAGCCGCTTGAGCACATAGGGAAACAAATTCAGATCCCGGGGTCCTTTTGGACGCTAGCTTCCGGGCGCATGTCAGAGAGCGAGAAGGAAATTATTTTTTTGTGTACCATACGCGAATTCTCGCTTTCGCAACAGGTTTCAGGCGAGGCAGCTCCTTCCCAGGCTTTTCAATTGCAGGAGATGGGTCCGACTGGGACCGGCAGCCTTGAGGAAGGCGATTCTAGTGGCGAAATATTTTGGATTAAATATCCACTCCCATTCTTACAGTATTTCTATGCGACATTCCCTTTGTCTACTGAAGAGCAAGCACCACGTGCGGAATCCGCTTTGGTACCCCTCACAGTGCATGATGAGAAACGCCCCCCTCGCCATCCCGACTTTCCGAACCTGGCATTTCCGTTTGCTGAAGTCTACAAGTATTATTCGGTTACTTCCATCCAATTCCAGTTATTCGGTTCGGATTCAGAAGAGATGTAGAGTTCTATGATCCTTGATCCTGAGGTACAACACACATCTTTGAGTATTTAACTATTTTGTCATCACTCTTCTCTTGTTGAATTTTGCTGAATACCACACCATGTTGTGCTGCATGCATGTATATCAGCCTCGCTGCTGTGGTAAATATTGATCATCGCGAATCTTATTGTGATGTATTGCGAATCTTGCAATTTGATTCGAGAAATACGGTGGACACCATTTATATTCTATTTAGACGACGTTTTGGGTTCCGTCCGCTGTGCTATATATCAATATATCAAGTATATGCGCATTAAAAAACACGGATGGATTTCCGCATTATAACATCTCACCGCAAATAATAGGGTTTCTCGACCGTGAATAACTTTTGAGTCACGAGGTCTTTCCGGCCGAAACTTTGCATACATACAGCTCATTCATTGACGAATACAATGATATATTGCTTGTTGTGATAGGATTAGTGAAACCCAAAATCTGATACCCATTTCTTGCGGCTATATACTAACCGCAAATAATAGGGTTTCTCGACCGTGAATAACTTTTGATTCACGAGGTCTTTCCGGCCGAAACTTTGCATACATACAGCTCATTCATAGACGAACACAATGATATATTGTTTGTTGTGATAGGATTTGTAAAACCCAAAATCTGGTACCCATTTCCTGCGGCTATATACTAACCGCAAATAGGGTAGGAAAATATCCGAAAACCATGATTAAACTAATCAAGTCTTGATTAGACCCGGCAGGGTACTAATCAAGTCTTGATTAGCATCGGCAGGGTACTAATCAAGTCTTGATTAGCCACGGCAGGGTACTAATCAAGTCTTGATTAATCACAGGACCCAACTAATCAAGTGTAATCATAGTATTCATGGGTAGCATAATGATTCGGGAATAGATTACTCCAAAATGGGGAATAGAAATTTCAATCTGTTTTTGGGGAATAGGTGTGTGACACATGCATATGCGTCTAAAGTTTTGCGTTTAAATTTTTAATAAAGCGTTAAAATTTTCCCCCCACCCATCTGTTCACTTTCGTTTTGCAAACATGAGGAAGCCTCCGAAAAAGTACACTAGGGTGTGCCTTTCTTGCGATTATGGCGGGTATCGATGTATTGTTGAACACACTGATGGTATGCATTTTATTGTCCTCTATTCAAGAAAAAGGACAGGGTAAAAGATTCTCCATCAAAAATGAAAGGTGCGTTGCCCTTGCTTTCCACGGTTCCCTTGTACAGTTGACTACATATATAATAAGTGTTAGGAACAACTTTTTTTGCGCAAGCAAGATTACGGGGCTTTCATTGAACCAGATACGGGGCTTTCATTGAACTAGATACAGGGCTTTCGTTGAACCAGATACGTGGCTTTCGTTGAACCAGGTACCGTACGTGGCTTTCATCGAACGAGATACGTAATGCTACGCGAGTTCCTGACCACGATACCGAGTGTGCAGGCAATTCTGCTTAAATTAGAAAGGGTTGGAAGCAAGATCCGTTCGGAATCTAGGATGCTGGACGGGTCTTGAGAGGGGGGTAATGGGCGTGATTCGAGCCAGCCAACTCGACTCACGCCCAACAGGGACGCATCCTGCACCGCATGAACATATCACGCATATCATATAAGCATAATAAACACATACTGACCGTTTGGCAGTGCAATTTCACCTCTAGCGGAAACGCGGATGTCAACCGCGTCCACGCTTCCGCTAGGCGTTTCTTCCCTCATTCGCGCGCTCGTTTGCAAGAGAGCCTGGGCAACGGATGAGGGAAGCGTTAGCAAAAATAGTATTTCGTATGCGTTGTTTTCCCTAAACAAATTGCACAAACTGAACGGTCAACCACACATCTCGTTGTGGGATGACGCGTTCATTTGGCGGAAGCGGGTGGAATTTAAGGAATTTGAAACCCGCAATAGTTGCGCTATGGGGTTTCATCTTCTTTGAAGCGAAACGGGTACCCACATCATACTAAGTAGGAATATGTGATAATATTTTGAAGCAAAAGATTACTCAGATTAGTATACAATCTTAGAGATCTTTATTTCGCTGGACAGGGGCACACTCCCGGAGAGAAAGCCTTCCGCCTTTAGTTAAAATTGCATATTTAACAAATCAATCAGTGAGTATTTTCTTCAAGTATTTTCAGACGGTAATACTTAAACACTGGTAATACTTAAACACTGAGTGTTGTCTCGCGTGTTGTCACCAAGCCTTAGAAACTCACGATCTCACTCCCAAAGTGACCAAAAACCGTTCGATCGGCGATCGAACGGTTTTTGGTCACTTTGGGAACGCGTCTGAAAATACTCAGTGTTGTCACCAAGCCTAAACTCGCGATCTTACTCCCGAAGTGACCAAAAACCGTTCGATCGCCAATCGTTCGGTTTTTGGTCACTTTGGGAACGCGTCTGAAAATACTCAGTGTTGTTTCGCGTGTTGTCACCAAGCCTAAACTCACGATCTCACTCCCAAAGTGACCGAAAACCGTTCGATCGCCGATCGTTCGGTTTTTGGTCACTTTGGGAACGTCTGAAAATACTTAGAGAAAATACCAGACAGGTCTTTGCAACCAAGCCGACTTCAGTTCTCACATACTGTAGAGCCCTAAACGTACGGTTTACGCCCTCCCGAATCTGCAATTCACGGCCGTGAATATTAAATTCACGGCCGTGAATATTAAATTCACGGCCATGAATATTTCACTGCACGTATGATTGCCCACACTGTTTGCGAGTAAATTAGACTGGGAAAACATTTTCCAACGTTCGTAATGCACAAAGATATATCATTTAGACTCTTAG